>PNEQ01094587.1:0-42443 GCA_003012365.1 Medauroidea extradentata
CTTAAATTGGCTAATATGCATTTTTACGAGTGTCCTATTAAAGTAAAAATCACGATGATAGGCCGTCGGGTTCGAGCTCTATCGACGTTTCTTCGGAAACACATTTCACCCCTTTTCACCCCCTTAGAGGTCGAATTTCGAAAAATCCCTTCTTAGTGCTCGCCTACGACCTGAAGGGAACCCCCACAAAAACTTCACGATTCTAGGTCCAGTGGTTTGGGCTGCAGTTTGATATGTCAGTCAGTCAGTCAGTCAATCAGTCACCTTTCATTTTTATATATATATATTTACGAAATCATGTTAGTTTTGTAGATGGTACTTAAGAGTACAGTTTCCTCTAACAAAACAATTCTAGTTCTCAAAAATTTCTCATAACGGTGCGTCAAAGTCAAAATTTGCACGTAACGCTGCCATGCAAATTGTTAAAACCGATTGGATTTCTTAAGTGAAATAATTCTCAGGGAAATAACATGCCATGAGCTATGTAACTATAACTACATACCATGCAGTGAACTATTTTGGCATTTTAAGAAATTGCTGAATTTGCAGGTTTTTTCCTGTATATTTGCAAATTTTAAAACTCAAAATATTACATTGTGTGTTGCTAATTGTTTTATTACGTAGCCTATAGGATGTTTGTTAAGCGTGAATTATTTCACTTACGAAAGTCAATTGGTTTTCACTATTTGCATGGCAGCGTAACATGCAAAATTGCTAAAATTGTTTTCCAAAAGGAAACTGTACTCACAACTATTGTCTACTAAACTACCACAATTTCATAAAAATATAAAATTATGATTTTATCGCACTTGAACACCCTCTAGGTGACTCCTTACCTATGGTGCGTTTATGTGTGTGAAGCACAACATCGATGGAATACTAAGGGTGACACTCACCGGCATATATAACTCAGTATCACCTCTACGCAAGCCTATCAACTGCCGCACTGTGCTTTACTGTTATTTTTTCCTAACAAAATTAAATTTGTGTGAATTATGGTCTCAGTCAAACGCAAGTTTCTGTATTTCGAATCCTATTGGCATTTCTTCACATACGGCAGTCCGAAAATGCAGTTTTTAGTCATTTCAAGACGTTCAACAATAATATTTCTACAAAAAGTGCTGAATTTCTAAACCAATAGATACACAGTTCTTTGTAGTGTTCTTTCACCAGATAAACAAAAATGTTACATATGTTGTCACATGCTGGTGCCTATTACTCAAGCAATTGGTAACAGATTACTTTCAACAGAAATCAAAACCATACGCTGCTATGTTGTGTACACATCTGTAGCGATTGTTTTGCAAATCTATGCAAGCAATGATCACCAAAATAATAATTTTGATATTAACTTATTTGGTAGTGACAAGCATATCAAGTTTTTTGCTTTAAAAAACCTGACGTGTATGGCTACGAAAATTTTTTGGTTTGCATAAAATATATTTATGTTAAAACAGAAATGATCGTTTTACGATATAATATGTAATGTTACTTTTAACAATTATATCTTAATGAAATGTGAAATTCTAACGGTAGCATCATTCCAGGCACAGATAGATATGTTCCCAGACAGTCTATTAAGTGACTCGCAATGTTGGCAACCTCGCTGTCCAACACTTAGTGCAGTGTGTGTGTTCTGACAAGCCGCTCTGTACACTCCGAGTATAAATCGGGGTCTCGTCACTCCTGGCCGACACGTCAAACGGGGACGTCACCCACACACACGACGATTGTTTTGTGGCTTCGGACGAACGCGCGTCAACAACCAATCGATTATTAGATTTCAACCGGCCGTGTACAGAGATAAACGTGATGGGGTGAACTGTATATGTCAGATTAGACAGTAAACGAGGGCATATAGATGGCTGACTCCGTTCCTACATAATTGGAGCCTAAGATCACGGACATGTTTCGTGCCATATTAGTCTGCTGTTGCTCCTTACGTAATTGGGCAGTGACACTTTTAAACGGATAAACTGGCTAAGAGGAATTTAAAAAAAAATCATTATCAGCGTCTTCTAATTGAGGCAAAAATTTAGGGAAAAAAAGTGAGGGTTTAGGGGGGTGAGGTTCGCTGATACATAGATACAATATTATTAGTGATGATGGTATATAGCTAAAATGATTTGTTCCAACATACCCTTGAAAACACTGTAGTTTCTGCAACGTATATGATTGGGTGATGTACTTCTGACACAACGTAACTGTCTGCAGACAAATAATAGGCATCAAATATTATAATAGCGGTATTCTTATTGGCTCAGTCTAATAGGGTAACAGCTCTTAGTACAAGCGAAAGCCAGTAATCTTCTGGTAAGATGAACGTGTGTTGAAATCCAGCAAACAGTCAAGTTTTCCCGCGATAAACCACCATCTCTAAATATTATATTGCAACCTAGTAAACATTAAACTTCATCCTGTATACACCTGATAAAACACGTCTAATTATTGTTGGATATGACGGTTAGAGGCAATTATTTTTGGCAAAAAGAAATATGCAACATTTTGTTTCAGTGCCTCACATACACATCTGCAGTTCGGCTTCGTGGTCAGTGATTGGCTGTTTTTAACTCTCAGCATATTCGGAATCTACCCGCAAATCGCAGACGGGCGATGTCGCAGTGACGATATTCTCATTGGCACAGTCAAATGAGTGACGTCTCTACACGACTGAACGCTGTCAATAACTACGTACCAGAGCTACAGATGTGAACGTGAGGCATTGCAACTAAAATGTTGCATAATTCTTTTCACCAAAAAAAATTGCCTCTAATGATGGTACGTCACGAAATTCTTTTTGCCAACATACCCTTGAGAACGCTGTAGTTCCTTGCAGCACGAATGATTGGGTTATACACGTCTTGACACAATGTAGTTGCTTCAAACCAATAACAGGCACCAAATATTACAGTACCGGGAATCTCATTGGCTCAGTCGAATAGCGTAACAGCTCCTCGTACATGCAATAGCAAGTGGTCTTATGGTAAGCTGAACGTTCGTTGAAACCCATGAGTTTTACGATAAGTTGGACTTCAAAAAATACGTGTACACTGAAGAACCTTTGCGGTTGGATTGCCGATATGGATACCCAACTCTCGCGAAAAGAGTTCTTCACTCCTATGTACTGCAGTGATTTGAAAATTGCTGCTAGCGTCTAGAGAGACTGCAAATCACAGACGTCCGGTGTCGCAGTAGCGTATTCTGATTGGCCTAATCAAATGAGAAGTCTCTGTTCACAATGATATACGGCCAGTAACCAAAGGAGAGGTTGTGATATATTCGTTAAGTAATTCAAATATAGCCTGTGAAATATATATTTTTTTCTAAGATCGTGTATTCCTGCTCATTCGAGTAGAAACCTGCAATTATTGTGAGTTCGCGAAGTTAGATACGTGTAAATCACTTTCGCGATTAGGTCACTTTTTATATAGCTAATCCTTTAAACACAACTGTGCGACAAATCGTACTGCAGATGTGCACGTAAGGCACTGAAACAAAGTGGGGCTAAATTATTTTCGCGAAAAGTTCGTTGCCCTAACCATAACCTCTAATTATGGTACGTCTACGTTTGTTATTCGTCTGTAGTCATTTAAACCGTCTCTAGTTATCGTCGTCCAATCATATAAGGTCCAACATGCTAGAGCGTTTTGGAGAATACAAAATATTTTAGTAATTTTTCACTCTCTCTCTCTCTCTCTCTCTCTCTCTCTCTCTCTCTCTCTCTCTACACATACAGACTCCCGCGCTACTTTGTCAGATGTTTGCAGTTTTAATGGCTCTCTTAGTTCTTTGTATACTCGCTATGATGCTTAGAGGAAATGGAAAATCACGAGAATCTTTGGTAGGCTACCACAAGTTCCAAAATGCTGTATCTTGTTAAACCTTATATGACTGTACATTTATTTGACACGGTTCAAGTGTTCGCAGGCAAATAACAAAAGTTCAGCATCGCCGAGCCTAAGTTTACATTGGCTTGTCAAATGGGAGGGAACGCACTGGCGGTGTGTATTTGTGCATAGGCGTGTCTCATTTGACTGTGCCAATCATAGCAGGTTACAGCGACAACACAAGTCTGTGATTTGCGGTAGAACTCCAAGACGTTGACAGTTAAAAACATTCCATCACTGAACGTGGAGCAAAGCTGTGGATGTGCTCGTAAGGTAATGAAATAAAATTGGACAAAAATATTTCGGCAACAAACTCGTAACTCTACCTACAGCGAAGGAAAGGGAAAAATTCACGAGTTCAGTTGCTTGCATGTTAGACTTCACCATCCTGTGTATATTCAAGCCTCGACCATCTCAGTGGAACAACGACAATGAACTAGCAGACGGGCTTGAGTATGCATAGGACAGTGGATTCTAACATTAAGGTCATTCAACTCGCGAATTATTCCTTTCTCTCCCTATAACAAGGGACAAAGTCGGCGCACGTCATTGAACCAAACAAATGAATCACGAATCTCTTCAACAAAACAAGGAACGGATGCCGTGTTTTTACCAGATATGCTGAGATAAATAACCTCCTACTAAGGCACCAGCCAAACAACTTATAGCTATACCCGCCGTAAGGTAACATGATACTTTATGGAAGCCCTGCTTGTAGTTTAGATCTGTTCTAACACCAACTATGTATCCTTCCGCCAAACGTCAACAATAACATTGCCAGGCAGACGGCTGCACTGCAAGCCTACGTACATTGTCCATCCGCCGCCACTAACTACGTCATCTCTAAATACTGTGATATATTCTAAATGTAAATATACACTGTATTTCATTTCCTGAAAATTAACACTATCTACATATTCCACTAAACGATTTTCAATTCTTTAGCCGCTGTTCATAATATACAGAAGAACTATTACTACGACATCAACGCCAAACTATTCATCCTCCAGCTATCGTATAGAAGACGTATTAAAATATTTTTTTTAAATAATTATTACGAACAATTTTCACAATCCCGGATGCGTAGCAATAAAAAATAAATTTATTTATTTATCTCACCGTATTGCTTTTAATTTGCTTACACAGTTGTATGGTAATAACGGAAGTAATCCTAGTATTTTTTTAAATTGTCAATTTCTAAAAGTATCAACTTACCGTACGTCGGGTAGATGAGGCTGGAATGTACACAGACGATTGGAATCCAACCTAAAGGTTGATGAATCCAAATAATTTTTTTGCACCTCACAATACAAAAATAAATGGTTTTATTCGTCTGCGAGATCAGCATTGGCTAAACACACATCAAAGTAATATAGTCGAGCACATTTATTCGGACCGAGGTAGGTCAAATCCGTGATCCAATTTGAGCGCCATTCATAAAATTACTTCGTCGCAACAGCCTACACAATTAGTTACTTTTAAACGGGTTATTGAAATCGACCGTTGCTATGTTAAAAACACTTTACCAAAAATTAACCATCTCTTATGTTTGGTGACTGCCAGGATTTCTCCACAACTGATAATTTACACCTGTACTAACTGCGTACAAAAAAACATGTCGCATGGCTTACCAAGTGTTATACAGCTCTATGAATGTTCGCATTACTCAGTAGATTTTTTAACTTCTGACTGAAGACACTTTCTATACACGGTTGTATACAAGTCTGACATCACGTTTGTCGAAATTTTTTGTATTATAATTAGGGAGAGGAAAATTTTACAAGTTCAATGTCTTCCATGTTTGACTTCACCGTACTACGTGTACTCAAGCCAAGACCACAGGCTAAATAGTAATACAGACGTGAAATGACGTGGCGGCTCGTTTGATACTGGCGAACTTCGTCGCTTATTGGCTGCCCGAGACTGTTGATGCCAGCCCCGTGTGTGTTTGGCTCCTGTATGTTACGGCAGGTTTCCTATTGGCCTGGCTGCCTGCTAGCAGAGCAGCTGCCTTACGTTGATTGGCGGTAGTCGTATCCGCCATGTTGCTGGCCAGGAAAGCCATTTTGCTGGCGTGTGTGACTGAGTTCGCTGTCCTACCGGTTATTTCACTTCTGTATTCCTAAATATTCTGTGCCACGACCAAGCATGGTTATGAATAATTAGAGATGATGGTATATCGCGAAAATGTTTTGTGCCAACATACCCTTGAAAACACTGTAGTTTCTTGCAACATACACGATTCAGTGATATACTTCCGACACAACGCAACTGTCTGCAGACCAATGACAAGCGTCAAATATTACAATATCGGGATTCTTATTGGCTCGGTCAAATAGGGTAGCAGCTCCAAGTACAAGCTAAGGCCAGTAATCTTCAGGTAAGCTGAACGTGTGTTGAAACCCAGCCAACAGTCAAGTTTTCCCGCGATAAACCATCATATCTATTAATAATACAACAAATTCTAGCATGCGGGTCATTGTACTCGTGAAATGTTTCTTTCTCTAGCTGTATTAACAGAATATTTAGGAATACAGAAGTGCAATAGTGGGTAGGACGGCAAACTCAGTCGCCCACACCAGCAAAATGTCTTCGCTGGCCAGCAACATGGCGGAGACACCTACTGCCAGTCAGCTCAAGGTGACTGCCGTAACACGAGGGACCCAACCAACTATGGTATCTACAGTCTTGAGCAGCCAATGAGCGGCCAAGTTCGCCTGTATGAAATGAGCCGCCATGTCATTTCACGTCTGCATTACTGTTTAGTCTGTGTTACAATAAGAGGCTGAACAAATTTGAGGGGTTCGCTGACGTGTAGGCCAGCCTTCAATAATATCAGTGAACTCAAGCATACATCAGCTGTTCATTGGCTGCTCGCTGATTCAGACAGTACGTCAATTTCGCGGATTCATCTGGCAGTAGCCTAGATTGCTCAGTCCTGTACACGCTCTGGATACAGTCGATTATTCATTGGCTTACAACATTACAAGCGATAGCTCTATGAATCATTTCCTTGTTTACTACTGGCTTGCAGTAGTCAAATGTGTTTCGTGACAGCCGCCAGCTAATCACACACGTGATTATGTAGTATATATTTTTGGCGTTCAACCTGACCTGGAATGTATTTGCGAAATTGACGTGCCTCTATCTATGGAGAGTACTTTGTTGCTTCTTTATTAATACGGATGAGGAAATTTCGCGAATTCAATGAACTGTATGTTATAATCAAATATAGCCTACTAAGCATACTCAAGCCTTGTCTATTCGTTAATTGTCTGCTGTTCCACTGAGTAGCAGCTAGTGGACAAATGGTCGGGGCTTGAGTATACATAGGATATTTGATTCTAACATGCAGGTCACATAATTCGCGAAATTTCCCAACTCTACTTATTATCAGTCCGGATATTTCCAGGAGAAATAAAAAAAAAAAATTGTGCGCCACGTGAAAGTTTCATATTCTTACGGTAGTTTGGATTCTAACTTATCAAATGACTCCTCGAAATATACGGGTCTATAATAATGTACTTGAGACATGTCATTTTCAGGGTATAAACAATAACATTACTCACGCATTGTGGCTGATACTACATCAACAAAAAAATTTAGTACCATTATAATTGTACAAATTTTTCTTTTAAGTTACGTAGTCATCTTGAATTTTTGCGTTTCATAGCTTTGTTATGGGTAAATTTATGGAACTTTAACCGAATCGCCGAATAGAATACATATTGATACAATTTAAGATATCATAAATATTTATTTGCTATTATTGTTGCTACAGATAGAATTGCAGTTAGGAAAGTAATAAAAATGTTCTAGCTGCAAATAGATCTGTAACAACAGTAATGGCGAACAAAGATTTGTTATGTATAAAACTCTATCAATAATTCTGCAGGTAGGTTGAGTTCCATAATTTTGCCCAAATGAGAAGTTATGACAGAAAATACAAAAATGAAATATGGCGACCATCTGTCCCTCTTAAAGCCATTTGTTACCATTCGCGCTATTTTTGCGAACCTTATTTTGTAAAAAAATCCTAAAAGTGTGTAGATATCGTGAAATTTTCGTACAGATTTGTCTAAAAAAATTGTTTTACTGTGTAACATGTTTTTTTTTTTAAGAAAAATAATATAATTATGACTAATAAACGACTTCAATAAAATTACTTTAAATTGACTACTAAACAAAACTATACAACTTTTTGCTTAAAAAAAATTAGATAACATAGTATCTGCTCCATTTTAGAATTCAAAAATAATATTCGAAAACTGCGCAAATAGGGAATCGTTGCCTTAAGGGATTTTCGAATAGACAAAAATCATAAATTTATGTAGGCATGACAGTGTTAGATTTGCAGACGCTACTTCGGAGTATTTATACATACGTAATGTAATTCCACAGTGACTCTCATGCGCATCTGTATCTTGGCTTCATGGCCACAGTGACTGGATAGTTTTAACTGTCAGCGTCTAGGGGGTTGTACCGGGAATTCACAGACGTGTGGTGTCCCAGCAACCTTATTCTCATTGGCACAGTCATATAAGTGACGTCTCTGTACAATAATAAACTGCCAATAACCACTCAGCAGAGCTGCAGACGTGCACATAAGGCAGTTGGTGTCAAATGCGTTTCACCAAAAATTAATGACTCTCATTATAATATTATTATTTTAACGTAACCACAATTTCAATAAAGAAACTCTAATACATTTCACTCCTCAAAAATTAATACATTTGTGTTGCCATCTGTCCTTCCTCCTTAAATTCCTAAGACTCAAGATATTTAGAAAAATTTCAAAAACAAGACTCTACTTGAAAGAGTATAAGTTTAAAGCCACGTGTTTCTTTTCTACTCTGTTTTTAGAATATTATTTTTAAAATCCTGAACGGGAGCAGATATCGCTTAAACGTCACTAAATCTGGCTGAAAATTGTTTTTACTACGTAGCATATTTTTTTCCAAAACTAAAAATTATATAGTTGTAATTATTATTATGAAAAGTAAAAAAATTCTTTAAGCCGATAATTAGCAAATACTGTACAATTTGTTTGTTATGAAAAAAAAAGTCAAATTACCCTATATAGTAAAATGAATATTCAACAAATATACATAACGGTTTTACAGTATCTGCTAACTTTTAGAATTTAAAAATAATATTCTAAAAAACAGTGTAAATAGGAATCCGTGGCCTTGGCTATGCTCCCATGTTTCTACCCGTTTTTCATTTTTTTAAGCTTAAACGAGAACAGACATCACAAATCCGTTTAGCAGTTTTGTTTTAAATGGGTTTTGCTGTAGTAGCTATTTTCAACTAATATGTAAATTAACCAAAATTTCGTTAATTACGTAATTATCTAAATACCATAATGCTTACTGATAATGTTTGTTGCAATGGGAGTTTACAATTAGAATTTATTGGTTTGTGGACATACGCCATTGCTCATGTTTTGTTGACCAAACTTGTATTGAAAGACAAGTTTGGTCAACAAAATGTCTATAATAAAAATTAGCCAACCATGTTAAACAAAACTGCCAAACAGGTGTATGATATGTGATCTCAATTAGGCTTAAAAAATAATGATCGCAAAACAATAGATAGAAGGCCCCATGGCCTTAAAGGGAATGAATACATGTGACGGGTGCGAAGGGGGTAGTAAGGTAACCTGCTGACGTACGACCGCACCACCGGTGTGTTCCCGCGCCGCGGGGAAGGGGGCGGCTCCCCTAGACGTCGTCGTGTGTACTAGACGTTACAACGCCGGCCTGCTGGGCGGCGTCCACACGGCGCGCGAGGGCTGCGGCGACGACGACGACGACGACGCGCGTTCCGACGCGTAGCGGCGCTCGCTCGGACTGAGCTTCCCCTCACGCGCCGTCATCCTTCCTACGCTCTCCCCCTCCCAACCCTTTCCACGACCATTGTTCTTCCCCTCCTCTCTCTCCTCTCTGCGCCAAACCCTTTACACAGGGTCGCGGGGCGCGACAGGGCTGCCAACCGCGCGGCGCTCTTTTACCCCATGTTACCGCCCACCCACGCACTGTGCACGGGAAAAGGAAACGATAAGGGCCAAACAGACAAGCTCGAGAATCGCGTCTCGTCTATACGCGGTGCGCTAAACTATCCTTCAATTATACGTGCGGTCGTATTTCTGAAGTTACTGTGGAAAAAAAACCTATTTAGCCATTTTGAGGCAGATACCAAATTATTCTCCTAATATACGTGCTGCAGTTTTTTAAAACCACAGAAATGGTACATGTGTGTTATTATCGTGGATGAAAGTATTGGAAACAAGTAGAGATTATGGTATAGCGGGAAAATTTGTTGTGCCAACATACTCTTGAAAACACTGTAGTTTTTTATGAAATATATGATTGGGTGATATGCGTCTGACACAACGCAGCTGCCAGCAGATTAATAATAGGTAAGGACCCTTTTGCCTCAGTTTGTTTCAGTGCCTTACATGCACATCTGCAATTTTGCTTCATGGTTATTGGCAGCGTGTCTGTGTGAAGAGCCGTATCTCATTTGACTGAGCCAATTACAATTACGTTCCTGCAACACCACCCGTCTGTGATTTGCCGGTAGAATGCCAAGGCTCGCGACAGTTAAAATATCCATTCGCTGACCACGAAGCAGAACTGCAGATGTGCACGTGAGGTACGGAAACAAAGTGAGGCAAAATTGTCTTCGCGAAAAACAAGGGTCCCTAATAATAGGCATCAAATAATACAACAGCGGGATTCTTATTGGCTTAGTCAAATAGGGCAACAGCTCCACGTACAAGAGACGGGCCAGTAGTCTTTTCATGAGCTGAACGTGCATTGAAACCCAGCAAACAGTCAAGTTTTCCCGCGATAAACCATAATCTCTAGGAATATGTTGAAAAGTGTCGCGTATGTAATAACAGGCGTTACACGCTACAATGCCGTTAGTGCGCCAAGAACGTACACTTCACTGCTGTGACTGGACGACTGCAATCTGGACACGCCTTTGACGACTGCAGGCCTGTGACGACTGCAGGCCTGTAACGACTGCAGGCCTGTAACGAATACAGAAATAGTTCGTTGGCGTGCCACATGCTACCCGCTCGTATGGTTAGAAGCCAATGGATAGAGACCTGAAAACATCGCGTTTTCTTCTAGGCGCAAGCTAGAATTCAAGCAACCATAGGTCTGTCGTATCACGTTCACAATTGACCGTTGACTTACTCGACAATTTCTGGACGTAACCGAGCCAATAATGAAACTGTAACTTAATACAGGCCCATTTTACTGTGCCAAGGAGCAGCTAATAAAGAGCTGCTGTCACCACGATTTCACATACATTCTTGGAGGGCGAGGCTAACCTACAGCTCAGTGAATCCGGGGAATTTTTCCGGTCTCTACTAATGGATAGAGGCACGAGTATTACGAGTATTCATCTGGAAACGGCCTAGTCTTCTCAGACCTATATACACACTGGCCAAAGTCAAATATCTATTGGCTTGTAACCGTAACATGTGTTACCACCACGACTTGTTTCCTTATTTATCACTGGCTTGCAGTCGTCAAAGATGTGTTGAAACAGGTGTCGTCTTATCACCGAAGGAGTAGTGAAGTATACGTTATTGGCGTTCAACTTGACCTAGAATCAATACGCGAAGTAATCGTGCCTCTATTAATGGACAATCGACCGTGGACAGTGCGTGTATAGGACTAAGAAACCTAGGCTGGTGCCGGGTGAATCGGCGAAATACTCGTGTCTTCACAAATCACACAAGTCTACAGATAAGTGTGGATGTTCGTGTGCCTGGTTGGAAAAATATTACCTCCTTTGCTACATTCTAAATAAGTGCAATATCGTAAAACGTATTTGGCTTACTTGATCTTTCCTGGAGCGCGTTAAGCGAATGAGGACGTAGCTTCACTGTATCAGCGAGCAGCCAATGAACAGCTGTTGTCTGAGTACACAAACATGCTTGGAGGCTAGCCCGCAGATCAGTGAACACGTGCATTTTCCTGCCTTATCAGTACCGTGGAAATTTCACGGGTTCAACGAACCGCCAGCTAGACTCCACAGTCCTATGTAAACTACTTCCTCAGCTACTTTTTCATTGGCTAGGGCTTCTGTGAGTGAATGAGAGATTTTGGTCAGCGTTTTAAGGCTGCCGCCTGGATGGCTCTCGAACTGCGTGCAGCGTGTTCACAGTTGCGTTTTTTCTCGAAGGCCAGTAAACGTGCGTCTACAATGCTTATCTACGGAAAGAAAGCACACTTCACAATACTTGTGAATGTGACTTTCAAGACACCACGCACACTGGAAGTACTATTTTGAAGCACTCGAACTTGACTAAAAAAGACTTCTTCGCGCGGTTGTTTCTCAAGATATATGTAACGGACTTGTTCGAAATTGAGGTCTATAGAGTACACTGGACTTTGCTACAGTGATGCGTTCAATACAATTATAGGGTCACCGCTTGAAGTCCCACGGTAAAAACATTACAGCGGGAACACTGCGCGCGTGTTCACTACTCTGGGCGTAGAGGCGACATCACAGTACACGTGCCGGCCGACATCGCTCGTATCGCCTCATAGATTTTCCCCTACACACAAACATACACTTCACCAGGCGGCAGCCTTAACATCGAGGTCTTAAGCGCTGGCGAGGGGTTACATGGGGTGAGTATGGAGTAACGCCGGAATGAGGGGGCGGGAGAAACGAGAGACCGACCCCACTGGGAATTGAACCCGGGTCTCCTTGGTGGGAGGCGAATGGTCTGACCATTCGGCCACCGCAGCTGGAGCTTCTGTGACGAGCTAATTGTACTGTACATCTGAGAAAGCAACGAGGGAGTCATTGTATGTTTTTCATAAAGGTTTACTGTTGGCTCACTGTACTCAAGGACGAGTTGAAACAGTGGCCCAATCGCGATAGTAACTCACATTTACAGAAGTTCTAAACATAAATTCTCCCCAAATTAACTTTTATTAATTTTCTGGAGTTCTGCCAATCGCTCCACTCAATCATCTGTATTTTGCATCATCCATAGAGACACTGCTTTTTTTTATATATAATTTATTGGTTTGTGGACATATGCCATTGCTCATGTTTTGCTAATAAAAGCTGTGTTGAATGAAAAACTACAAAAAAATAACAAATAACAATTAACTATATAAAACACACAAAATATCCCAGAGGAATTCCGTCAGACTTTTTTTTTAATATTAGAAAACAAAGAATTCAAAAATATAATTCTTTGTTGTCTAATATAAAGACAAAACAAAAAAAAAATACATACTGAACTCCTCTGGGATTTTTTTGTGTTTTTGGATCGTTTTTTGTTCTTTTTCTTTTTCGTACTTTGTCATTCAAACACAAGTTTGATCAGCAAAACATGAGCAATGGCGTACGTCCATAAACCAATAAAGTGTAATTGTAAACTGCCATTGCAACAAAAATTTAAAAATCTCAAGACACTGATTTGATGTGAAAATAAATTTTTGCGAACTTGTTTCAATACTGTACGTGCAAATCTGTAGTTATCTTTCGTGATTATTGGCAGCATGTCTGGGTACACAAGCGTCGCTCATTTTACAATGCCAATTAGAGTAAGATCACGTGACACTACACTTCTGTGATTGGCGGGTATAATCTCAAGCCTCGGAGAACTGAAGACATCCAATCACCGACCATCTCTGTTCTAGGATGTGGCGATGTAACTGCAACGCCTGTCACAATGGCAGCACTGTCCTCCGCTAAACAACTTGGCACGGCTCTGACAGCAAGTGGTTATGTGCCAAGGTGCACCAAGTTGTCAGAAAAAGACTGCCAACTGCAACATTCTGAGCAGGCCAGCTGCTTCCAGTGTCAGCTGATTGCGTTGAAAACTTTCGAAACTAAAAAAAAATTATGTTGGCAACACTTTTAGCTCTAGCGGCCACAAGACAACAGTGCTAAAATTTTCTGTTCAGAAATACTTCCATTTACCTACAGCTGTCGACTTCATTGCTGCAATCACGTATTAACCTACTGTTTTAAAAAATGCAACACCATAACGAATCCTTAGAATTAACCTTGAATAACTGCCATCCGAATATATTTTTTTGCATAAGGTGAGGGAAATAAGAATCTGAGCTAACCAAATATAAAATGCAACAAAAATTAGTTTGCTAACTTAGCAAAGGACGTAATCAAATCTAATAAACACACGTCTTACAACTAAATAATTACCTGATGCAATTTTAAATCATTTGATTAAAAATATACAAACTCGTTGGTTCACCCAATTATTTAAGTTTTGGTTACGTATTGCTACGCAATTATGGTACTAACAGTGTTTCTGTTAACATTAAAAGAAGTTTTATATACCAACAATCAAAAGCACAAAATTTCGACATAAAAATAAACGGGAGACCCTAAAAAATTAACGTATTCGAATTCATCACGAACCTAAAAATACTTCATCGCACGTAATATTGACTTACCCTTGAATGATGCGAAAGCAAAGAATCCGGTTAAATGCATCCGTCATACTTCTTTTTCAAAAGGATTCTGAGCGAAACTCTAGACACAGACAAACATTTTGACCCATAAAGTGATTTTAATACATAAACCTAACATTTAGCCTAATTGCCTATTCTTTTCAGCACATAATCAATGCTAAATACGTTAAGCCTAATTACGATTTACCGGTTTCTCTATGCCAATGTGCAAAAAAGTAAAAAAGAGCAATGCTAGAATATATCAATGTGTTTGCCAACAATTTTAGCAAACATTTAGATGGAATATATTTCTGGGGCGCATTCTGACGCCTAAATTTCATACGTTTAATTGCGACGCAAGATATTACGCTAGCCGAACGCGTCACGCTGGCAAACTCTGTTAAGTTTTCCTGAAGTGACTTAAAAAAAAACCGACGAATCGAACTGACGTTTTTAGCGTTACTTCGTATCTCACGCCCACTTAACTGTTATATATGGCGGGTGGAGGGGGGTTAAAAAGGGGAGCAGAAAAGTTTCTTTTTCTAACTGTTTTAAAGCGGGCATTATTATTTATAACCCTTTACATAATTTTGCACTATTAAGAAATTTCAATTTTTTTTAAATTCAAACAAATCTCCGAAAAATTTTTGTCAAAAATATATTAAATTTTTTTTTGAAAAATTTAGTTTCAGAAAAGATACTGAAAAGATAAATAGCCTACATATTTTTACGAATTATTTAATGTATAACTTAGGCTAACGTTTATACGACTCAAAGCGGCATTATTAAATTAAAAACCATGAGAACAATGTTGCGGGAAATATATAATTTTAGATATTTTCGATAGAAAATTGTGAATTTTCTCATATGGCAGCATTATTCTAGGAGTTTCACATAGAATACTATTTATTTGTAAGTTTAAAAATTTTTCAATAGAGGTGTAAATAATTTGAACATTAATCCATAATTTAATCTTCATGGCTACAAGCTTGATAGGCGGAACCACAGAGAAGTGCAGACTTAACCGTGAACAGCTTATATATTAATAAGTCATGCAAGCTTCACAGCAACTCCTCGCCGCTAGCATGGCACAGAGTCAAATGAAACCACAGCGAACACCCTCCCACTACTCCCCTACGAGGAGCACGTGGTGGCTGAGGTCGACCTTGAGAAAGGTTGCGACAGAGGAGCGTCTACCGGATGTTTACGTCGTCTCTCTGGAGAGTTCCAGGAAGGCACGGGAGTTGCCTGAGAGACGGGCCGACGCGAGCACAGTTCACCGCCCGCCGCGCTGGAGAAAGACGCGTCGAACCAGGCATCCTCAACTTGTACTGAGAAAACGATTCCTTGCAGAAGACATCCGTAGTATGGGCTCTAAAGGCTTCTAATTGAAGGGGTTGAGGGGATGAAGGTGTTATGTGCCGTTCAGCACACGGCACCTTCATTCGTGGAGCATCAAGCACCACGTGGGGCATCCTCTCAGGATGTCGTTGTTCCTAAACTCAAGACAAGGAGTGGAGTGAAGACATTTTCGTCAGCACCTAGGCCTAACAGGTATTTGGCACCAATGATGGGTGACATCATGTAAGTATGGAGCATCATCGGAATGAGGAGACGGGGGGAAACGGGAGATCCCCGAGAAAACCCACCCCACCATCCTGCATGATTCCCACATGCAAAAATCCGGGAACCGACTCGACGGGGATTCGAACCCGTATCGCCTTGGTGGGAGGGGAATGCTCTAGCTAATGCGTCAACACGGCCCTAAACACAAGGCAAACTGGTGGGAGGGGGGCTGTGTGAAAATACATAACATAAAAACACCTTCAGCCACTGTGAAAACAGGTTTTTGCAAACTGTCACACTTTCATCCACTAAGACCTTAGGGACACTGGAAAATCGTGGGAAAAATAGGTTGTTTGCTAGGCTCCAGCACTGAAGGTTTTGTATCGATATTGGTCACTGTTTATTTGAAGCACAGTTTCTCTCACCAACAGTCCCGATTAAAACTGTACAGCTTCAACACATAACACGTGCGAATTTTCCCAAAACTGCTCACACGTGCCACAGGATACATAATCCTCATACAATAACATTAGGACAACAGTTTATTGGAAACTGAGCGGACCTTAAATATTTTTGGCGATTTTTCATTCTCTCTAATTGTAACTAGCACATTTCCGAAACGTTGTTGAATGCCGCAAAATGTATTTACTTAGTTCATACACAACTTACGACCTCTTAGCTGTTATCTTTGAATGCCGTGTAAATACATGTTTATTTAATTGAACGCCAGTATTCCGATGTTGGCTACATAGCAGTCTGTCCGATTCGTTAAAGTATGTGTCTAATATATTTGGCGTATTTTGCTGTATACTATTTTGAAACCGTTCAGTGCTTAGAAAGATGTGGTTCAAATCCACACTGGGCAAAATTAATTTATAACCGAAAGATACTTTAAATATAAAGTTGCGCTCGAAAAAAAAATCTATCCAGAACACATATTCCAACCCTATATAACTTAATAACCTAAAACGACCGTAGAAGAACAGGTCTGGACACTCGCCTGGAAACTTGACCCCCTTGTTGTTTGGCTGTAGTTCACCGAGTTACAGATAATGCTATACATGTTTGGCGCTGTAATCCGGGCGGTCGAGCTAAACTCCGCCCACTTCCGTCCCACTAAGCTACACAATTTATCAAAACGTATTTTTTATCAATGTATTAAATACTTCCTTCGCTCACAATTTTAAATTTCCCTCGATCTAGCAACACAGCAAGGACATGTCTGCCCAAGCTGCGCGCGCCGACAACGCAGAAAATTAAAAAATAAACATCGTGTGGAGAGGATCCCCTAACGCAGAATGGGATGCGAAGGACGGGTTAAACGATAGAAAACCAGGACAACTCTATGTCATGGATCACGAGTCTTCGTGTCAAAATTCAATTTTTACCTACTCAGATAAGTTGCGGCCAAGTAACAAAAATATTACGTACAATAACTGCCCTACTTTGCGCTTAAGGTAGTTGGCAGAAACCTGTAAATGTCGCGTTTTCACTTGGGCACAAGCTAGGGTTCCAACAACTGTAAGTTTGTGTCACTTTTGAAATTGGCCTTTGACTTATTAGACACTTCCTGTATGTCTCTGAGCCAATAATAAAAATATAAGCAATACACATCTGTATCACTTTAACAGCAAGCAGCTAATGAGCATCTGCTGTCTGCTTCAGTTCACAAATATTCTTGCAGGCTAGCCTACAAGTTAGTGTACTCGCGAATTTTTTCGTCTCTAGTTACGTGTAGTCATTGATTAGCAGAGCTTGCCTTGGACCACGCCAGTCTTCGCCTCAGAAAATATATTTAAGTAACTTGGTTATATAAAGCGACTAAGTACTTTTTACATGCGAAGTGTTATCTCAATAAAATGTGACCCAATAGCGTAAGCAACTCCACCCTCTTACACTTCCTGCTGATTATTTGCTCCAGCCCCGCGATCATTCCTGCTGACGTCAGACCAGCTCGCGGGGGCGTAGGCCACCACAATAAAAGGCCCGGAACGACCGTCTGGTGGTTAACCCCGGGGAGTGGGGGGATTAGAAGTATGTGACGTCATGAAACCAACAGGTTGACCTTTAGCGACATTCCTCCGGGCACGGTCCTTGAAGACTGAGGAATTAGATGGTCGGCGCACTGGGGCTGGGCAGAGGCTTCATTGCTCCGTGCCTTGGGTTGGGTCGGACCCGCGCGCGTGCTCAACGATCCAGCAACACCCCACCCCCACCCCTCCTCAAACCCCGCGGGCTCCTAATGACCCCATTATTGAGTCGCACTGCCTCAGGGGGTGTGGGTGTGCCGAACAGGGTCGGGGGTAGGCAGAAGAAGGCGCTGTGCCGTCGCTAGGAGACGGCGTCGAGCCGTGTGGGGAAGGCTTACCCCCGCCTCTCTCACTAGTTCATCTTCTTACCTCCTACTTCTGCTTCTAATACGACGAGCAGTTCTGCCAGAAATACAGTCTGTTCCGTATAACTTTGGTAAAATTTAACAGCCACGTATGAGTACGTACCTGAAAAATTCGCGTATTCTTTTCCATCAACTGTAAGTTCGTATCACTTTCACAATTGGCCCTTGACTTATCTTACACCTCTTGTAAGTCACTGAGCCAATAATACAATTGTAACTATGCAGGCCTGTATCACCGTGTCAGCGAGCAGTTGTGTACTTGAGTGCACATATATTCTTGGAGACTAACAGGTCAGTGAATCTGCGAATTTTACCAGTTTCTACTTGTGGGTAGAGTCACGATTTTATGCATTTTATGCAGATTTTTGCATCAATTGGTTTCAATGTATTGAGTTAACATCTGCAGCTCTGCTTCATGGTAAGTGATGGGATGTTTTAACTCTCAATGTCGTCGGTTTCTGCTGGCAAATTACACACGTATGGTAACACAATTGTCTTGCTCTAATGTATGCGGTCAAACGACTGTCAGATGTGTCTGAACAAAGGCACGCTGCCAATAACCATGATGCATAGCTGCCGATGTGTACGTAAGGCATTGAAACAAAATGGTCCAAAAATCTTTTCTCGGCAAAGTCGTGGCTCCACTCATGGGAAACGATTTTTAATAGTTTGTGATTTGTTGCACAATGCAAAATATTTTTAGTTCTAAAATAACCCAAAAATGTCAGTTTCACCGTTTTTACTGTATAGTTAGGGACCCCTGTTTTTCGCGAAAAGAATTTTGCCTCACTTTGTTTCGGTGCCTTACGTGCAGATCTGCAGTTCTGCTTCATGGTCAGTAATTGGATATTTTAACTCTCACGAGCCTTGGAATTCTAACAGCAAATCACATACGTGTGTTGTTGTAGGCACGTTATTGTAATTGGCTCAGCCAAATGATACACGTCACTTTATAAAGACATGCTGCCAATAAACATGAAGCAGAAGCGCAGATGTGAACGTAAGACACTGAAACAAAGCGGGGCAAAATTCTTTTCGCGAAAAACAGGGGTCCCTATCAATCGGCGAAATTTTCCGGCCCCTACCAATTAATCAGTCACAAATGAACACGCTGACTCGAGTATTTCTTAAAATTCTAGCAATTCAGTGAAGATATTTCTTTGAAATGGGACAGTTAATTAGCCTTTAATCAGAGTTTGATGTTTGGCTAATTTTGCGACAGCTAATAAATTTTATCGTACGATACAAAAGGTAAATTTTCGCTCTACCGGCGTATTTTATTCAGAGGTTCCTGTAAATGAGTACTCTTACATAATAATCGCTGAGAAAAGTCCCAGTTCAGCAATTTTCGCACAAAAAAAGGTTAGAAACGAAAGTAGTGGGTTGAAAATAAACATGCCTGTGTAAATGTCCTTAAATGATTTTAGTAACGTAACCGCTTGACAACACGGGGCTAATCTAATATATAAAATTCTCGTGTCACAGTGACGGCTTAACCGATTTCAATGAGATTTTGTATATACATTCGGTAGGTCTGCGAATAGGTTTTTTTTTATCTATTTTTTATACCTCTAAGTGCTATTGTTTAGTAAATATTTTAAATTTAATAATTTTAGAACCAGGTCGATAACTATGTAAGTGATCATTGATCAGTTATCCCCACGAGCTGATACAAGTTTATCCCCACGAGGTGTCGCTGCTATATTATTATTATTTATTAATTTCTTTATTATTAGACCTCTTCCACTTATATACCACATCCTTACACACTTACAATAAGTTATTTATGTGACAAACCAACGTTTGCCGGGGCAGCTAGTTTCCTAATAAAATAAGGATTATGAAAGGTCTGCACGCCTATTCACGGTTAAGAGTTAGTGGACACTAGGTACACTGTTAAAAATTTCCGTAAATTCACGGAAATATTTACAGAAAAGTACTGTAATTTTACGGAAGTGGCTTCCGTAATATTATGTTTACGGAAATTTGTTCGTATTGCCAGTTTCCGGATGTTTGACAGTAACTTTCCATAAATTCATGAAAATATGTTTCTACAATTTTAAAGTGTATTTTACTGTGTTTCTTAAAAAAAAAAGTGGTATTAATAATCACTATGAATCCTGAATGTCAAATACAAAAGTTGTCTCTTATAAAGTTGATATCTTACCACTGCATGGAACTCATTTACTCATAGATTGTCACTGTGGTTAAATGGTAGCCGACCCCCCGTGGCTCAGTTGGTTGAGCGGCCGGCTTTGGTGCGGGGGGCTCTGGGTTCGATTCCCGGGTCTGGCTGGGTGTTAATTTGTGTTTGTCCATTGGGTCTAAAAAATTGTCACTATACAAACTGTCTCACGACAAGTACTGGGGTCGCTCGCATTAAGTCTCATTAAAAGGGCGAATATTTGGTGCAGTGGTGATGCGGAATCTTCCGCATCGCCACTGCACCAAACATAAAAAAAATATATAAATATAAATTCAAAATAAATTAAAAAGAAAAAAAATGGTTAGAGCTTCTGCCTGGCAATCATAAGGTCATGGGTTCGAATCCCAGCAAATTCGAAAAATTTTTCAGGTTACTAAATAGTGCGTCAGAATCTCGATAACACATAGCTAATAAGAAACGTAGTATTTCTAGAAAATTGAATGCTAGTAGATTACAGAAATTTTATTTTTTTTTGCGGAAAACGGATTGTCCGTTATTTTACGGAGGGTTCCGTTATCAAGAAAAACTGAGTGTCCATTACTTTACGAAGATTTCTGGATAATTTTTTGCCAGTACTTTTCCGTAATTTCACGGAAATTTTTTCTAACGGTGTATTTTTTTGTTTGAGAAACGGAACCAGGGAAAGCGATAAATCAAACACCATATTGTCTCTAGGCGCGATTGACTAGACTAACGTGCAGTGTTTAGTGTTTTCGTATAAAGTATTTTTCAATGGGAATTCATGCGTATTTGTGAAAGTATGTTGTTAAGGCAAATGCAGGTTTCTATGATTTCGTTGTACGATTACGTTCGATATTTTCTCAGCAACAGCAACGTGAAAAAGTCATTCCAGCACTTTTGAGGAGCTTGATTATCATGTTTTTAATTCGCGGACGGCATTTTAGGGACTCAAATTGAAGTGTGTTTTCTTTTCGTAGATAAACGCATTGGTAGCATTTTTAATAGTTATGAAAGAAAAAGTACTTCGCGTACCGCGCTACAGCTAGGCTCACGCGACAGGTACAGTAACTGTTTAACCTCGGGAAGTATGAGCCAACTAAAGATGCTGTCCTCAGAAGATCTAATCACGGGATATATGCGCGAGGACCTGCTCTCCAAGACTCTTTAACAAGGTTCCTCCTTCTTGCTTCTCGCCGAGTCGGCGTTATCCAAGCCTACAACCCCCAGCCCCACTTCCCCTCCGTCATCACAGACTCAAACCTGAGAGGCTGATGAAGCCAGGGGGTGAACAGGGTAGAAAAAGAGGGGATGAGTGATTCCTTGGCGCTGAAGAGGTCCTTCTTTTCCCTAGCCAACCCCCAACTTCATTACAACCCGCTGCGACCTTGGCTGGGGAACAGCAGGTCATGATGCTGATGTGGCTTGTCAGGCGCTGATTAACATCTCGCGAATAAATTCCACGTCGTGCGCGACTTCAGACACTTGCTTGTTCGTGCTGCTTCTGTAACGGGACCGCAGTGTACTGGACACCTCTGTGACTTGGTGATAATCAGCCAGAATCATAGTGTCTCGATTCTCATTTATTTCACTTTATTGTATTTGTTTTGTACCCTACAAGGTTCAACATTTGGCCGGTTTACAACTTGAAGTGTTTCTAATACAATATCCATTACACATTTAATTTTTACACAAAAATAAAACACATATTCTTAATTTTATCATAGTAAATAATTGCACTTAGGAAGGCGTAGTAAAAAAAACTGCACTAAAGAAACAGTGGCAGTGTTGGTTGATCCAAGCCGGTGCTACTATTTTAACAGCCAAGTATTTTGTACTGCAACGCAACAAATAACGTATCAAACCATCTTTGGTTTACATGTGTCTTAATTGTAGGCCCTGTACTGTTTGTCGTTTTGTTCCGCCAACTACTTAAACCTTGTTGATTTCGTCTGCCACAAACAGAGTGGAAACTTGGCGAGCTAAAATATATTATATTGCAACCTGGACAGAATACTGTTCAACTGGTATGAATTATCTCTGGCAGTCTGTTAGAAATATTCTTGCGATGGAAGTAAATGAGTTTGAGTAAAACTGTGGACTTACGTCAGTGCTGCACTTTGTCGTACCATAAAACCAGGTGACAAAAAAGTGTTTACTTTATTTGGGCCTTTGACTGGTGATATTTATTTGTGTTTCTTTATGTTATGTCTAAAGACGACGATTTATCGTTTGGAAAATTTGACTGTTTGCTGGGTTTCAATGTACGTTCATCTTGTCAAAACACTTCTGGTTTTTGCTTGCACGTGGAGCTGTTGCCCTATTTGGCTGAGCCAATAAGAAACCTGCTATCGTAATATTAAATGCCCGTTATTGGTTCGCAGACAGCTACGTTGTGCCAGACGTGTATCACCAAATCATGCTGCAAGAAACTGCAGCGTTTTCAAGAGTATGTTGACACAAAAATATTCGCGAAATACCATAGTCTTTACATATGTCTTCTGACAATTATTTGCGGGAAGAATACATAAATTGCCAGAGCTCGCATAACGTATGTTACAGCGTCCCAATGCAGAATACCTACACTGTAAAGCATATTAAGTGGATAAACAATAAGTTAAAATCAATTTTTTCGTGAAACATTACCCGTAAATATCTCGGCATGAAAAAATTCCTTTACAGGTATAACTGGGTTTATGGTTGACTTACCAGTATCAATATGCTGTGTGCTTATAATATGACTCTATGGTTCCAGTACATTTGGTTCAAGATTGTTGTGTGCTGGTAATGTATGTTGCTGTTTTGGCCGTTTTGTTATATCTATATATTAAGTACAAGTAAAACAAAATGGCGTATTATAGAACAGCTGTTTCAATTTTATTTGGTTGTTTATATCGAAAAACTTGCATTAACATATTTACTAAATTTTAATCATGGCTATCAGTTTGTTAAACGAGGCTACCTTCATTCTTGTTTGTATTAAAAAAAACCTTGTGATTATTTTTTGAGTTCTTTGAGAAAGTTATGAAATTAGCATATGCAGTTTATTGATAAAAATAAATCAACTCGTTTCGTATTAAATGCAATCCAAATTAATTTTTCTTTCGTGGAAAAAAGTGGAAATTCAATCGTAAACTTATTCATAGACAAAAGTACAAGCATTAAGTTTTAAGTGTTTCAGATGTAAACTAAGCCCAAGAGAATACTCCTCGTACAGTAAGGTACGATTCATTATAATTAAAAATTGGAATACTTCCAATGCATTTGTACCAAATTTCCTTTTATTATTTTCGTACGTATTACACAAAACCCAATTCATGATACGAGAATTTACAGCGAAAATTGAGTTGGAATCTAATCACTTCACGTTACACAAGTGACCCAGCAGTATAATCACTACACCATACACAAATTTTCTTTATTTTTTTAAAGACTGTTTGTTATCCTTCGAGTGTACATTACTCATGTTAGTTCTCATAATGGTTTAATTTGTTTCGGATCTCCCGCTGAACTTGGTTTACCATACCAGGTACGCAGAAAATTCTGCCCATTTCGTACGATAATTTTTCGGGTATAGATTGTACGATTTCTCCAACTCTCAATTCCTCCAACAGGCCAGCTCTATGACACTAAATTGACCACTTCTCCGACAGCCATATCTCCTACTGCTATATATATATATATTTTTTTTTTTTTCGGAAGATGGGTGTCCCTTTCTAAACCTCCGCACAGTTAAGGTGGCCGCATGTTCGGGCCGTCGAGCGGCGTGGAGAGTTTCGGCCGTTACCAGATTATTCGAAAACTGCTCATCGCACATGAGCGATGCCTGCTTAGGAATAGCAGTTAAAGAACGTTACACGTGTGTATGCCAATTTGAAGTAGACCACTACTCATTAAAGCATATTTTATAACGGCCAAAAAAATTGCGAAAATGGATTTTTCTGCGGTCTACTTAGATATGTAGGTCTCGGCGCAGAATATTGTAAAAGGTATTGGCGTGTAAAATACACATTTACGTTTAATAATACACCATAGAATTATAGGGTCGATTGATAAGCATATAAGTAGAGACCTGAAAGTTTCGCGTTTTATTTTAGGCATAATATAAGATTCAAACAACTATAAAGTCGTGCAACTTAACAGTGCGAGGTACATAATTAAGCGCTAAAAGTATCAGTTTAGAATTTGTAGGTTTCTCGAAGCAAATTTGCAAAAATAAAAATAAAAAAAACAGCAACCCCAGAAAATAGTTTTTTTGCCAACTTTCTGAGCAAAAATGTTTCTCGTGTAACATCTATCTGAAGAACAATCTCTGTGACGTCGAAATCTCAGACATTTAGACGGCGCAAGAGATCACGCTTAACAAATGCTTCATTCTGGGTAAATATTTGCTTATAAAGTTCACAGATATAATATTCAAGGATTATTGTTTTGTAATTTTTATATATTGACTTTCAAAAAGTGTAGAACCTAATTGTAGAACTCAGTGCATATTTATCTACCACGCCCTATTCAGTAATTAGCTGTTTACATATTTGACACATATCTGACGTCGCTGATAAGGTGGTCTGTATGTTACAGTAAATTCAGTGCGGTGCAGTCATCTAAATAGGTATCTTAAGGGGACGTGCTAGACAATTTTATTGCATTTTCAGTTTTTGAGCAATAACATTTATTCAAATTGTATTATCAAAAATTTCTCTTCGACAAAGCATAGGACATATTCTTGACAGACTACTTAACATAAATAATAATGGAATCTTTCATTAATTTGTCATGCAGAATTATTGCAAGATAATTCTTTAAAGTTAACCCATAATTTTCTTGCGATGATTCTGCAGACAAATTAATGAAAGATTCCGTTATTATTTATGTCAGGCAGTTTACCAAGAATACAGTCTGTGATATGACGAAGAGAAAATTTTGATAGTACAAACTGAATAAATGTTATGGTTCAAAAACTAACTACAATACGATTGTTTAACTCTCGTCCTTAAGTGTGATCTTTGAACGATTCCTGCAATGGGTTCTTATTATAAATAGAACCGTTTTTTTTACATACGCCACTGCGGGCGAATGTTGTATTGCGGAAAACCCCACAAAAAGGAAATGTAGTCATATCCCAAAAGACAACTCAAAGACAAAATCAAACCAACATAAAATTAATTCCCAAGTGGAATATAGTCGACTGGAGAAAGACGACACAAACCCATAAAACGTGACAGAGCTCCAACTAATACAACATCCTTGCACTCGCCAGGTCCACAGGTAGGCAGGGTCCTTAACCAGAGCTGCGCCTGGCTGGGTGTAGAGAGGAAGCGTGGATGGTAAGGAAGTGCGTGTAGGTGTAGGATAAATGAGCGAGAAGAAGGGAGCATGACTGCGGAGAGCTGGCAGCTGGCGGGGTATTGTTTATTTCGCTTGCACTAGCCTCTTGACGGATGTCTGCGTAGACACGGCTGTGTGTGCCCCCCGCCCACCAACCACACACTTCTCCTGACGAGAGATGGCATATCCCTGTGGAGGTCCGCCCACTTGCAGCTACTTCGCGTGACTTGCACCACGCTAACACATCACGGAGCGCATTAGTGACCTTCACGTCTCGTCGACAGCGCGGTCATTACGGACCATACTACATTCGTTAAGGTCGCCGCCTACCTGTGCATTAGAGGCTCAGAAATGACGGGGACATAAGGGCGACCTTGAAACGCTAATCAAATGACGCATCACCTCAACGAGCCAAGCTCTGAAATGGCGTGCAAGGTTGCCGCCGAACCGTTTTTACTTGTCTGTGGAACATTAAGCAATGACCATGTAATTTTACTGGTGGAAAGTTTGTAGCAAAGTCCAGTGCATGTTTTATCACAGTTTCGCATACATACGGTTAGTACATTATGAAGTATGGAAGTTTGAAAAGGCCGTTCATAGTTCTGTTGGAGGGCGTAGAAACAATGTTTTAAATGAGCGTATAGTGTCTTAAAAATGATGTTTCGACCTTGTATTTAGGTACGTTGGCACAATGGGCACACGTGAAATTCGTTTAGTAGAAAAAACATGTTTGCGAACACACTGCAACGCATTTAAAGCGTGAGATAGGTGGCAGCCTTAAGAGCACGGACTACAGCAACTTTCATCACCATGTTTTATTTTATATGAGTAGCAGATATTTTTTTCTTATTTTACGCACTAAATGTGACTAAATTTTACTCTTATGAAATTTTTATCTCGCATAGTTTTTGCGAACCTAATGGCTCTTAAAAGTAAAACGTTTGCATGTACGGTTTTAAGGACGATACTTAAACCAACTCACATACCAAACCGAAAATATTCTCAGCGGATAACGATGTCGCAGCACAACAATTTCTCGTAAATAAAACTTTTTTTTTGTATTTAAATAAAAATGCTAAAATTAGAAATAAAAAATTTAAAAATTCAATATTTAGTTTGCCACAAATATATTTTATGGGTTAATATGGGAGACCTTTCAGTATGCAACATTTTTATTCACTGTGAATTTTTTCACTTTGGTATGTCAGTTGGTTTTACTGTCGTCCTTAAAACGGTATATGCAAATGTTTTATTTTGACGAACCATTACGCAAAAAAAACTACGAGATAAAATAATTTCATAAGAGTGAAATTTTGTCATATTTTGTGTCTAAAATAAGAGAAAAAATCTGGTGCAAATATAAAAATAAAAAAAGGTGAAAAAAAATTGCTGTAGACCGTGCCCTTAAGAGGATGTTATTTCTTTTACCAAAATTATTAATTAATAGTGTGACAAATGATCGGCAATGTCTCATAACATAAACATTACATTTTACAATTAGACGTGTATTAATTGACTAAATTGGTACTAGGAGTTATTATGTGTTTAGTGTTCATTACGCAAGCCGTGTCCGAAACGACTATTTAGGTTACTAAATCAACCACGTGACCAGGTTAGTGCAGTAAATATTTGGAGATTTAGGGTGTAAAATTTACTGAGGTGAAGTAGCACGCCAAATTCCCAAATATCGTAGCTCCGTAAATTCGTCGACTGCCGTTTACTTACGTTTTATACCCCGCCATTAGGCTGAAAAACATTTACAGACATTTAGGGTAACTTTGTACCACTTTGGGGTAACATTGTACCAGGGATTTTCTTTTATATAATAGCTTTGTGGCATGCAACTCCTTTGCAAACTTTAAGATTAACAAATTCATTTATATACAACACAACCGTATTCTTAAGTTCTGAAATACTTCAATTGAAATTAAACTAGGCTGGTGGTACAAAGTTGACCAGATCGGTAAAACGTAAAACGTTACCCCAAATGACTGTAATATCCATTAAAAACAATAATAAACGTAAATTAAAAGCCCGTAGTGCTATTTTGCATGCAGCAAATATTTTTTTATTAAAAAATAAATTTCGTATAGGCCTATTGTAAATTAACTAACCCTAAAACTAATTAAATATCATCGTAGATTTGTAATTTAGGATGTTTAGAAACAGCTAAATAGTTGATGTACAATAACGAATAGACAATTTATTCAACAGTGAAAAGTAAAAAAAAAAAAAAAAAAAAAAAATCGAAATACCAAGCACACAGATTCCAACTTTGCTGCACGCAGCGTTGTTCCATGACGTTCGAATCTATCCACTCACTCTACAAACTGAAACCTCAACATGTAAAATCTTCGATTCGGACACGGCTGCAGTGAGAGATCAAAATTATCTTAAATTTCAAATTAAATTAGGCACAGTCCTAATCATTTAATAACTGCGCTTTAATATTTTGTGTACAACGCGCGTAACGAATTGTAAGGTAATTAACTAAGTCACAATTGAAATATTTTCAATCAAATCTTATTAAATTTTAACTAAGAAAAAATTTCATAAAACATTCTTCACAATTAGTGGCACAGACTGGACCTGGCGCGCGAGCCGTGCTGTAGCGGGTACTAAAGTATTTTTCCTTGTATAACTATTTTAAAAATATTTCTAATGCTTTTATCTACGAAAAGAAGACACACTTAGAACTGTCCCTGTGTTTTTAAAAACGCCGCTCGCTAATTAAAAACATGATTCCCGAGCTCCTCAAAAGTGCTAAAAATGACTTTTTTTCACGTTGCTGTAGCTGAGAAAATATCAACCGTAATCGTAAAACAAAATCATAGAAACCTGCATTGGACTTTACCACATACTTTCCACAAATAAAATAACAGTGTCATAACTTGAAGTCCCATTAACAAAAAACATTCTGCGAAAACACTTCACGCCGGTTTTATAAAGACCTTGTAGCCTGCAACATCGTTATTCAGTGTGAATTATTTAAGTTCAGTAAGTCAGTTGGTTTTCCTTTAATGCATAAAACCTTTTTATGCAAATTTGGGCTTTGACATGCCATAAAAAAATGAAAGCTAAAAAAATGTCATTGCAGTAAATATTAGTCACAGCGTATGTCGACAATACAAACCATCTCACGTGCAAGTATAAAAATTATTAAAACAATAATTTTTTTTTGTCACGCTCCCCCTTAATACTCGGTTTCAGTCATCATATTGAATGTTATTATTTTTCGCTTTTTTGGGATTCTAAGAAGAAAATTGTTGCATAAGCGATTACACCTCAAATTCTGTTTACATTTCGCTACAGTACAGACCTTGCGATTTAGCTGTTAAGATATGATTACGTCGCAATGTGTGTGGCAAATTTTTTTAATATTCATAATTTTTCCGACGAATTTAGACCTAACTATACATTACTAGCTCTATTGCCATGCTAGTATTGTAGCTCAAGGTAAATAGAATTTGCGGTATAGTCGCCGATTTACCATTTTTCTTATAAGAATTCCAAAAAAGCTAAAAAAAATAAAATTCAATATGGCGACTAAAACCGAGCCGTAATTTGGACACCTGGGTGGACGTATTTCACTCGGTTGATTAATTCTACTACAGGTTAGAAAGATCAATGTTATAAGTTTGGCACAGGGAAAATTTCTGCCACTTGAGCGCTGGTATCGCTAGAGCACCAAACTGACCAATCACAGAGCTTCCCTGAATTTTAAGTTACATTAAGTTGATCGTTTAAAACGCGAAATCGGTTTCTTTTCACTTTAAAATTAAATTAAATTACTAATATAATTTCAAAGTTTATTTAAATATAATTTTACTACGGTTTCGTATTTTTCTGGTCTCTTAGCGATTGAAGCGAAACAAGTGGCAGAAATTTTCCCTGTGCCAAGCTCTCCCACAAGAAAACGTATTTTCTTTCTAACCTGTAGTAGAATTAACCTTAACTCGGTCGAGCCGTAAAAGTGCGGAAGCAGTAAGGACGACACAGGACGAGCATCACACATCAATCTAGCCTCTAGGCGCAAGTCACTGAACCGCCTTGCAGTCTTCTCGCCGACAGCTCGCCTCTATGAGGCATTCAAAGGTAAGGTCTTGACACTGAGGAATAAACTGTGACTCCTGTTTTGTCGCAGCGCTAGTAGTCTTTTAGTGGAAGATTAGTCTTGTTTTGACTTTGGTTTAATAAGACTTCACAGCTTAAAAAGTGTTGTTATTACCGGAATGGCCTGTATTGTAGAAAAATTAATTGGAAATCCAAATAATTTAAGCCTATATGCAATTTTGTATTCGAACACATTTTCAACCATAAAATTCAGTTTTTCAATCTTTTACATGTAGACACACACTGCAACCATTCTAAAATTTTGTAGGACAGGAAAGAACATATATTGTTCGAATGTGTTTACCAAAACAGTAACACCCAATATTTTTTTTCAGACGCCTTATATAAACAGTTCCACTCACATGCCAATGCATTTATGGATACGATACATATATCTACAATACCAGCTTACAATATTAACATCATTTGATATAAATAACTGTAAAAATTGTAACACCGTAAGATGTGAACAAGACAAGTCTTCCACTAAATGACTACTAGCGCTCGGCGACATAAAGAGTGTCACTTTCTCTTGCTGGAGAGCATACGCAGTGTCAAGACTTCTTCCTCTTAGACCGTGGAGCTGACCCTATACTTTTATGACATTATATTAAAGATGAAGGTGTACTGCACACGCCTACACCTTTTAAACGATACTGCACTAAGACTTTCATAACCTAAAAGGGACAGAAAAAAACAGCCGCTACAAAATATGAATAGTGGGGATCCTGAAACGGATGTAGACACGTGTAACGTTTTTTGAATGATATGTTTCAGCAGACATCACGCATGCGCGTTGAGCAGTTTCGGAATAATCTTGTAACGGCCGAACCTCTGAACACCTCTCGGTGACCTGTGCAGACGGCCCCCTTAACACTAAGACAAAAACTGGGAGAGAAGCGGACATGGACTTACAAGAAACCAAACCCAGCATTCGTATGGAGCGACTTCGGGAAACAAAGGAAAACCGAAATCAGGACGGCCGGAGCCGGGGATCGAACCGTGTACCTCCCGAATGTGGGTACGACGTGTTACCGTTGTGCCACGTCGCTCAGTTAGACCGCATAAGTCAAGCCGTCGAGCAACTCTTTCTTAGCTCCTCGAGGCAACTGGAATAGGAGAGATATAAGGGCAAGACTGGTGAGTGCGTCAAGGAAAATACCGCTTTCATACGCGGAATACTAAGCTTGCGCGTAGTATTGTTGTAGCCAATTTTATGACACTTCAAGCCCTGACTATACTTTTGTTCGAAGAAAGTATGACGTAATGTCTTGACCTACCGATTTTTGTTAAAAGAATTTTGTATCAACTTCTTTCAATACCTGACGCGCACATCTGCCAATCTGCGATATGGTTATTACCAGAATGTATTTTTGTAGATGTGTCGCTCATTTGACTGTATAGTCTGTCACATGAAAGAATTCCATTTTTTGACAGTTGTGTTGGCATCCATTTTACAACCATTTCAATGGGAAAAAGCAATTTGTTCCCCTATCACAGGTGATTTTCGAACAAACTAAGCTGACTGGCAACTATGCAGTATATCAAGATGAGAAGTATTTTCCTGTAGACCTGTGCACACATAGTAATCTTCAGAACTATCAGAAACTAGTAAATATTACCTAAGATAGACGTATATTGCACAATTGGACAGTCAGCCGATTGCGCTTTTGCACAACCCAAATGAGGCCGAGGCAAAAACAGTTTTATATGGAAACTGCTTTGAAAATAAATGCCAACATAAATATTTAAAAAAAATGTAAATCTTACATGAGACAGACTGTACCAGTCAGAACCAGGTTACTGCTACACCACACAACTGTGTTCTGCGGGCAAAACTACGAGATGCTGAGAGTTCAGTACATCCAATCACTGGCCATGAAGCAGAGCTGCAGATGTGCATATAAGGCATTGAAACAAGTTGATGGAAAATGGGTGGCTATAGTAAAGCCACACAAATGCCTCCATTTTTCTGATTTACAAATCAGGTTGGTATTGTTCTAGAGCAGTCTGCAGAAGCTTCACTTTATCACTTTCAGGAGTCACCAAATATGTTTATATTATGCATGAAGTGTTTCTAATACGTTCAGTCACGAATTAAAATGATAAATAAAGTATTGTAGTCTGAAAAAAATGCTGTGTGCTGTACTTGTAACTTGACCTTCTTTCACAGATAATGATCTTTTTTCTGTGCTCCTTCACATGAGTAACTACCTATCAGAAAGTAGACAGTAGAATTTCCGGTGAATCTGTATAGCGACAAACGAAACACACGAAGTTTTGGGCTCAGCGTACTCGATGTGCACAGTCAATGATTTTACGTAAAAAATATTTTTAACAGCTTTTTTGAATGTCTTAAGCGCACATCTGCAGCTCAGTTGCATGGTTATTGTTAGCTTAACTTTGTGCAGAGGCTTCTTTTATTCGACTCTGCCAATCAGAATACACTGAAAACAAATTTTTGTAGGAACTTTTCCCAAAATAAATTATTTTGTAGTAACTATAAAATAATTTTGTGGTGACCATAATACTTTAGTGGTGCCAACAAAATGTTTTTCGTACTGAACAAGAAATAAATTTTGCAGGGTAAATACCTACACAATATTATTTACCCGTGTAAGGTTACTGAGATACTACACGTATGTGAACCCCAAAACAATGAGAGTTAAAAACATACAATCGGTGTCCATAAAGTAGAACTACAGATGTGCAAGAGATGGCATTGAACCAAATGGTGCTAAATTATTTTCAACAACAATCAGTAGCCGTAGTTCAATTATGTGAGCAGATTCAGCCCATTCCATTCGTAACTCAAAATTTTCATACTAAAAAGTAAACCTGACGTTTAGAGCTACTTATTTTTGATGAATGGACTTTGCAACAACTAGTTTCCATGCCTTATACACACACCTGTATCTCTACTTCGTGGCTAGAGACCGGAAAAATTCGCGGGTTCACTGACCCGTAGGCTAGCAGGCAAGAATATTTGAATCAGTCATTTGAAAATCCCCTCATGTCACTTTCAAGAAATTGCTGTTCAATAATTTATTACTGAAAATATATACCTATATGAACCTTCTAAATAACGTACCTTTGTTTAAAAAGATTTGGTGCACGTTTTACTTCTATCCTGAACGGTTTAAATTCACAGTTTTAAGAGTAAATGTGCATAAACCTACATTGCGAAAAATGTGACATGTGGGGTTTCTCAAATGACCGATTCATTTGTGAACTGTAGCAGACGGCAGATGTTCGTTAGCTGCTTGCTGTTAAAGTGATACAGATCTGTATTACTTACATTTTTATTATTGGCTCAGATACATGCAGGAATTGTCAAATAAGTCAAAGGCCAATTGCGAAAGTGACACAAACTTACAGTTGTTGGAAATTTAGCTTGTGCCAAAATGAAAACGCGAAATTTTCAGGTCTCTATCGATGTTGTAACTCTCAGTGCCTTGGTGTTGTCCCGCTAATCACAGACGCACGGTGTGTCAGTAACCTTACTCTGATCGTCACAGTCAAATACGCCAAGCCTCTGCACAAATGTAAACTGCCAGTAACCATGGATCAGAGCTGCAGGCGTGGTGTGAGAGTAGTCACCTGGGCACTTAGCAGTTCAGATCTTCCAGTCCTCGCGGAGAACGGATGAGAGCCGCACATCCAAATACAACTTGCCACGCGAAATAGGTTGCCTTATTTACAAGCAGATTAATGATTTTGTAGCGAAAAGAATTTTGCACCATATACTTTTTCAGTGCACGTGTACATCGGCAGCTCTGAGTAAGGCACCTTCACACGATCAAATATTTACTGAATTAAAGTTATTGAATAGCACAACGATTTATGAAATAAGTATGATTCAATAAACATTAAAATGACCACTTGAAAATTTATCACACGATTTATAAACAAATGTTACACAAAATAAATAATGTAGCTATTTTACAAATGTCTATTAATTTTGCACCACACAAAAATATATGGTTAAACCAATACAATTTTTCTCGTTGTTTTAGTATGCATTATTTAATTATTATGCATATATTTACTTTTAAAACAGTTTAATTCGCATACAGAACTCAAATATGACGTTATTTGAATTTATAATGACAGAAAACACTATTTTTCTGATTTTAAATATTTTGATTCATGAAAATTTTAAACATGTTCGAAACGAAAATCTTTGACGAAATTCAAGACATTTAATAAATTGAAAGTCAAAACGGCCGCGGTTATGACGTAAGCATGGCGTCACACGGAATTCAATAAATTTGACAGAAAATTGAAGCAACATTTTATCGGGTTAAAGGGTCTTTTATGAATACTGGCAGCGTGTCTATGTTCAAATATGTGTCTCATTTGGCTCCACCATCACAATAATAAGGCTATTGTGACACCAAACGTTTGTGATTAGCCAGTAGAACCACAAGACAAGTGAAAGTTATAACTAGGGACCCTTGTTTTTCGCGAAAATAATTCTGCCTCACTTTGTTTCCGTGCCTTACGTGCACATCTGCAGTTCTGCTTCGTGGTCAGCGAGTGGATATTTTAACTGTCGCGAGCCTTGGGATTCTACCGGCAAATCACAGACGGGTGGTGATGCAGGAAAGTTTTTGTAATTGGCTCAGTCAAATGAGATACGGCTCTTCTCACGGACACGCTGCCAATAACCATGAAGCAGAATTGCAGATGTGCACGTAAGGCACTGAAACAAACTGAGGCAAAATTCTTTTCGTGAAAAAACAGGGTCCCTATTTATAACATCCACTCACTGACAAAGAAGAAGAGCTGCATAAGGTTAATTGTACAAAAATATTTTTGCCACAAAATCGTAACTCTAATAATTTGTTATTCCTAGAAATTTTGTTAAATATGCTGGATTTATCTTTGGAGATGGCATATTCCTCATATTCCCGAGCCTTAGGCGCGCTCTTTCGCCAGGACTCGGAGGCACTGTCGCCTACGTCCGCGCGTGTGCAAAGATCCAAAGCTCAGGCTGTGTGATAGGTTTATTGGGCAGGGGGAGGAGAGGTGGGGTGTTGGGGGGAAGCGGCGCCTGGCGCCAGTCATCACGGGCGTGACCCGGTTAGACGCGGGGCGCCTGCCCGATATTTCTGCCCGCGACCTTGGCGTGCGTCGCGCGAAGTGTTCCAGAGGAACGCCGTTGGCTCCCGTGAGCCACTAGTGTTGTCAGAGAAGACTCGGGCAACGACCAAGAAATAGTAACACTGGGGTATTCACCGCAAAACCACAACTAAGCATGTACACATAAGCGGAACTATACCTATGCGAGGCGAGCTCGAGAAAGATGAGCTGTCAATAATGACCTGGAAATTTCGCGTTTTTATCCGACATCAGACTAGACTCCAAGTTAGTATGGTCATCTGAGTTATGCTGTTGGCGCGCCTGAGGGCCTTTTTCTACCAGTGATATAAGGTCTACTGTTTATTATCCACTATCATTAGTGATGATGGTTAGAGATGATGGTATATCGCTAAAATATTTTGTGCCAACATAATCTTGAAAACGCTGTAGATTATGCTACATATATGATTCTGACACAACGTAACTGTCTGCAGACCAATAACAGGCATCAAATATTACAATAGCTGGATTCTTATTGGCTTAGTCAAATAGCGTAACAGCTCCAAGTACGAGCTAAAGCCAGTAATCTTCTGGCAAGCTGAACGTGTGTTGAAATCCAGCAAAACGTCAAGTATTCCCGCAGTAAACCACCATCTCTAATGATGGTATATTGCTAAATTTTTGTGCCAACATACCTAATATATGCATGGGTGACACATGTCAGACAAAGCAGCTGCCTGCAGGCCAATTATAGGTATTGGCTTAATCAAATAGGGCAACAGCTTCACGTACAAGCGACAATCAGTAGCCTAATCTTCTAATTTTTTCATAAGCTGAACGTATGTTGAAACACAGCAAACAGTCAAGTATTCCCGCTATAAACCACCATCTCTTACTATCATGTAATACTGCAATCCAAAGGCACAAAGACCCGGAGCCAATAACGTCATGGAGTGTGTTCGGGTGAGTAGGAGACGGTGCTCTTTGACTGTGCCAATCAGAATAAGGTTATTGGGACACCACGCGTCTATGAATTACTTGTAGGATCCTAAGACACTGAGGGTTATAAACATCCAATCATTGACCATGAAGCTGCGCTCTGCACAAATTGCAATGAAAAAAGTTGATGCAAAATTCTTCCCACAAAAAATAAGTAGCTCTAATTTTGATCCAATTGCCATTGCACAGAAAATAAGCAAGCGTTTGGAATCTAGCTTTTCCTAAGATAAATTGCGAATTTTTCCTGTCCTTAGTCATTGATAGAGACCTGAAAAATCCGACGTTTCGTTTATGCAGAAGCTAGATTTCAAACATCTGTACGTTAACGTCACTTTCGCAATTGGTTCTTGACTTATTTGACACCTCCAGTAGAGAGTTGAGCCAATAATAACGAAGCAAAAAAATGCAGGCCCAATAACGTGAAATCACTGAGTCAGCGAGCAGCCAATGAGCAGCTTCAGTACACAGATATTCTTGGAGACTAACCAACAGGTCAATACTCCCGCGAATTTTTTCAGTCCCTAGTCATGGATCTTGAGAAGTGTCACTGTCTTTACGTTGTTTTTGAATTCAAATAGGTTTTATCTCGTCGACTGAGAGGTCATTAAAGACAGTTACACATGTAAGAAGGAAAGGAACTTGGAGTGGAATAAGCCATGGACAATGGTCCTTGTTAAGGGCACCGCCTACCCGCGCGGGAGAGGCTCTAAAGCGACGGAGCAGTAAGGTCGACCTTGAAATGCGCGTCAAATGCCGCGTCGCCTCAACAAGCCAAGCGCTGAACTAGCGTGCAAGGTTCCCGCCGAACGAGTTTTACTATGCGACATTAAGCGGTGACCATATTATTTGATTGGCGTAAAGTCTGCAACTAAGTTCAGTGCAGGTCGCAACCTGAGTTTCACATACATCCGGTTAGTACATTTTGAAGTACGGAAGTCTGAAAAGGCCGTTTTTAACCATGTTGGAGGGCTTAGAAACAGTGGTTTTAATGAGCGTGGCGTCTTAACAATCAGGTTCCGACCTTGTCTGAAGTTTGTTTTCTTTTCGTACGTTGGCACAATGGGAACACTTGGAATATTTTCGTATAAAAAACCTGTTTACGAACACACTGCAACGCATTTGAAGCGTGTGGTAGGCGGCCGCCTTAAGGAACCATATCTACATTCGCCTGTAAAGATTTCGAGAACGGACGCGAACCTAAACCAGAATGTTCGGGTCAGGATTAAAGACCGGATCGTCCAGAACGTTAGTCAAGTGTTTTACAATTCCAAGAGACCTAATTAATAAATTTGCTGTTTCACTGGTCGGATAGGCTAGCCTCCAAAATATATGTTTATCGGTGGCTCGCTGACAGTGATACCACACGGTTGGTTCTGCACTTAATTGCTTCGTGGTCACTAACTACTATTCAGGAGGTGTCAAATGAGTCAAAAGCCAATTGTGAAACTGACGCGAACTTTCAGACATTCGAATTCTAGCTTGAGTCCAAAAGGAAATGCAACTCGGTGAGGACTAGAAATCGCATTTCATCGCGGCAAAAATACACGAATAACTGTGCTGTCTAGCATTCAGGACGTAGTTGCATCTAAATGGTTCATTAAAACAACCGGCGCAAAATTACCCCAGTTCATTATTAGCAAGTAAATTGCATGTCACAGTTCTCCGCAGAACTCTAGTATTTTCAATTTTTTCCCATTTCCGAGAGTTATAATGGAATTTTTAAAATTCTGATTTGGTTTCGAATGGCACAACTCTCCTGGGGTTAGCTGTCACTACACAAGTCGTGAAGATTTTTCTCGTTTGTTACTATAGTGAATCCACAGGAAATTTAAACGGCGAAATAAAATAAATGGGTATTATTATACTGAATAACTAACTCACAATTTTATTTTTTAATTTGTTTTCTCATGAAGAATACGTATTTCAGACTGACTAGGACCAAGTTGTATCGATGTATAAATAAACCATTCCACCACGCGATACAACAGTCGGTTATATTAGGTCAGAAGGTTGACATGGATAGAGAAAAAAATAAGCATGACGCGATCTGACAGTAGCCCGAGAGGTTTTCAGGCATCTTCTTAGTCACATGACCTTGAATTGTTTGAAGGATTTTAGACATACCATCGTAATCAAGCAAATCTGATTATGTTACTGAGAAAACCTGCCTAACTCCAGCAGTTAACCTATTCACGGCCACACCCGTTGATTCGCAGTGATTTTGAAAATATTTTTAAGCTACGTTATTTTCATAACGAAGAAATCCCTACATTGTTCTGCCACAAGTATAGGGTAAACCGACAAAATACCGTTATATAGGCCTACTTTAACAACGTTATACAGCACGTTGCGGGCTTCACAAAACTGGGAATTATCTGTACACATAATTCATTAAGTTACCAACAGAGAGCAGGTATGTGTAGTTTCGGGAAAAAAAGTGACAAACATTTCACATATAAGATAACAATCAAAACTTTTACCATATTGTTACTGAAGTTCGAAGCCTTAGCTTGCATTGTTCTTTGGTAGTAAAAAACATAATCGTTTCTTTTTCCTTCAGATTTTTGCACACAATGTGTCACTAATTTTGTTATGAAAATAAAACATAAACAAGCAAAATATTTTTTTTCTAACGAACGGTACATTATTTTGCATAATGTAATAAGTACATAGAATTGTGCATCGTATAACCGATTTCAGTCTTGAATTTTTTTAAAAAGTATCCCTTTAAACAAGTTGAGCTTTTTAAACCAATGAGAAAAAACATACCTAGCATTGCTCTTAAATAATCCAACCAATGCTGCGTATGAAAACATAGAAATTAAACCGTAAAATGGAAGCGGTCACGTTGAACCTAGTCAAATAAATGAAAGGGATAAGTCCTATGGACACTCTCTGTACGACAAAGAAACTGCAGCAAGTCAATTCGTCACCGTGTATTCAGAGTCGTTCCAGGATTTGGTAAGTGAAACAGCGCGTCACCCTTGGTGATTCTTCGAACACGTTCCTCGGAAGAGCAGATTCAGGTAGAGAGGGTACTTCGTGATCATTTTCCTGAGACTATATACTACTGTTGGCCTTATCCGCGTGTAAACACTTCAGCCAAACACGCCAGGAACACTTCAAACAAGGCTGACGCGGCGTTGGTAGACCGGTCATCCATATTCGTCCCGAAACCTTGAAGCCATGTCGGTATCCCATGCTGTCTTTTCTATGAACCGACGGCGAACGATAACAAGATAACAAATAACTCCTCGGAATTCAAGCAAGCATTCCCCTATCTCTAACCGCTGAACGGAAGGACGTGGTTCTACGGAACGGAATGAAATGCAAACATCCGCTTGGAATTGTGTATTTCCTGCAGTTCTTGAAATCTCAAACGGTAGAAAATTTTCGCAAATGAAAGGGTAGTACCTAAAACGTGTTTACATTTAAAATGCTCCGAAAATCTATCAGACAAACCCTGAATACATATACGAAAACCCTCCCAGAAAACAATAATCGAATCCCGTGCTACGAGCAGCAGCTAATTAATAGACCGTTTATGGTTTACTACACAAAGAACAGTTCGGTTTAAACTACGCGTCACTGGAGCAAGCGAATTTTCCTATTTCTGTGAATTGAAAAAAGGCTTTGTGGTTCATGTTTTACTTGATTTTATTATTTTGCTTCTACGTGATTTGATTTATTACTAGTACAGACTATAATTCAAATAACTGTAAATAAGTGTCACTTCCGCAACAGGTCCTTGGGTCATTTGACTTTCTCTTGAGAGCGCTGAGTCATGAAGCAGCTAAATTAAGACTCAACCATGTGGGTTCACCAATAAATATCTGCTGTGTGCTTGAGAACACGGATGTTCTTGTAGGCTAGTCTAGATGACAGTAAACCCGCTTTTAATTACTATATCATATTGAGAGAGGATTGTTAGGGCCACGAAATGTTCGCGAAAATAACTTTGCCCCAGTTTGTTTTAATGCCTTACGTGCAAATCTGCAGCACTACTTCAACTCTCACGTGTTTTGAGGATCTATCTGAAAATCACATAAGTGTGGTGCTGCAGTAACCTTATTCTGATTGGCGTAGTCTAATGAGAGTTGTCACTTCAAAAAGACGCGCTACCAAAAATTATGAAGCAGAACTGCAGATCTACACGTAAGGCAGTGAAACAAACTGGGGCAAAATTCTTTTAGCGAAAAGTCCATGGCCAAGCATAACAATGGTATCGCGAAAATGTTTTGTGTCAACATACCCCTGAAAACAATGCAGTTTCTTGCAACATGTATGATTGGGTGTCATACTTCTGACACAACGTAGCTGTCAGCAAACAATCTAGCATAAAATATTACAAGAGCGGGGTTCTTATCGGCTCAGTCAAATAGGGCAATAGCTCTACGTACAAGGGGAAGCCAGTAATCTTCTGGTAAGCTGAACGTGCGTTGAAACCCAGCAAACAGTCAAGTTTTCCCGTGATGAACCAGCGCCTCTAACAGTGACTCAATCTCGAACGTAACTCACGCGTACAATTACTTCAAAATCTAACTTGCACTCAAATGAATCCGCAAAATTTCTGAGTCTCTATTCATACTGCACAACGCAGTATACTATCGTAGTTCTCTTGCAGGTTTATTATTTTAATTTAATTTTTGTCTTAATTTAATATGGAGAAAGTGAGGCGTATGCCTTTCCTTACATTTAACCATAGTTATTACATATTATATAGTATTAATAACAAAGTAATGAATATTTGTAAATAAACTGGTGAAATTGGGTTTTGCAAGTGCAACTAGTTCTCTAATAATTAGTAAACAAAAATTGGAATCGTCCAGGGATGTGTTGAAATGCTATCGAATTTAAATTATAATTCGTATGAATGAGGGTATTTTTAAACCGAAGCTGTAGTCAGATAATTGGACATCGGAAAAGTGAATGCAGGCTGTTGCGCTGAATTCGAGCTAATTTTCCAAGTTTCTGTAACCCGGCTGAAAGCGAAAACTCGCTGTGCAAGGGTTGCTAGAGGCCGGCGTGTGCCAAGGTTACACGAAGAGTGAGGAAGCGAGGGTGAAGAAACGAGGGCCAGAGGAGTTGTCGGCACTGACCCCATTCGACCGACCATCAACGCGCATTAACATTTTTTATGTTGGGCAACGACGGCCCGATTAAAACACCAAACGGATGGTTATAGATGGAGGAAAATCACGACAGTTATTTCTGCCGGCGTATTCTCCAATCAGTGCCTCACAGACTAAATAGTAACACAGGCGTGAAATTACGTGACGGCTCATTCGATACAGACCAACACCACCGCTTATTCGCTGTCCGAGGCTGCCAATACCAGCCCCATGTCAGTTTGGCTTGTGCATGTTACTTCAAGTTTCCTATTGGCTGATTTGTGGTAGGCGTTTACACCATGTTGTTGACTAGAGAAGCAATTTTGTTGACTTGTGTAACTGAGTTTGCCGTCCTACCGGCTAATTCACTTCTGTATTTTTAAATATTCTGTGGTATTGTACTGCGCCTCGAATAATTGGACACCGGTAATGTGGCATGGTCTAGCTGTTAACAGACTAATCTCGAACGTTCGGTCGTGGCGCACCAGAAGTAGCATTGGCCCAGTCAAATAGGGATTCAGCAGTTACGAAAGAAAATCATCAGTAATGAATACATTTATCTGAAGCCTCGCAACAAGTCAACACTTTCCGTGATAAAATACAATTCCCACTGACTGTAAAACATTTCGCGAAAATAATTTGGCCCCAGTTTGTTTCAGTGTCTTACTTACACATCTGCAGCTGTGCTTCATGGTCATTGGCAGCGTGTCTTTGTGAAACGATGGCTGTCGTTTGACTGAGCCAACCACAGCAAGGTTACTACGACACCACACGTCTGTGATTTGCCAGTAGAACCCGAAGATTCTGTGAGTTAAAACATCCAATCACTGGCCAGGACGCAGATTCGCAGACATGCAAGAAAGACACTGAAACAAAGTGATGCAAAAATATTTTCGCGTAAACTACCTCCTTTACGGCCACGGGTTCCTACTTACTCTGGTTTTGCGAGATTACTAATTTTTTTTATCCTGAAAAGGAGCAGATATCAGAAAACCGTTAGATAGAAATGTAGCCCATTTTTTATAAAAATATTTTATAATTCTGGACAGTTACCGACTAAATTAAATTGTCTTAAAGTCAATAACTAGGTAAAATGATAAACAAATGAATCGGTTTTTTCAGAAACCCCATAAGTAATGTTTTTTGGCAAAATGAGTTATTGGTGGAAATTGATTATTTCCATGTAAATACACCTTTTTGTGCATAAACACATTAAGTACGAACTCTCTCTACATATTATGTAGGCATCTATGTATTGACCTTTCTTTCAGAAACACCATAAGTCACTGACTTATGGTGTTTCTGAAAGAAATGAACGATTTTGTGCAGAAAGCA
>PNEQ01094589.1:0-25067 GCA_003012365.1 Medauroidea extradentata
ATGTCCAGTGCAGCAGTGCTGGATTAGTTTAGCAATATATGGGAATTGTGCATATATATATGAGCAGTGCAGCAGTGCTGGCTTAGTTTAGCAATATATAGGAATTGTGCATATATATATCCAGTGCAGCAGTGCAGGCTTAGTTTAGCAATATATTGGGAATGTGTGTATATATATCCAGTGCAGCAGTGCTAGCTTAGTTTAGCAATATATTGGGAATGTGTGTATATATATCCAGTGCAGCAATGCAGGCTTAGTTTAGCAATATATTGGAAATGTGTGTATATATGAGCAGTGCAGCAGTGCTGGCTTAGTTTAGCAATATATAGGAATTGTGCATATATATGTCCAGTGCAGCACTGCTGGCTTAGTTTAGCAATATATGGGAATTGTGCATATATATGAGCAGTGCAGCAGTGCTGGCTTAGTTTAGCAATATATAGGAATTGTGCATATATATGTCCAGTGCAGCAGTGCTGGCTTAGTTTAGCAATATATAGGAATTGTGCATATATATGAGCAGTGCAGGCTTAGTTTAGCAATATATAGGAATTGTGCATATATATGAGCAGTGCAGGCTTAGTTTAACAATATATATAGAAATTGTGCATATATATATGAGCAGTGCAGCAGTGCTGGCTTAGTTTAGCAATATATAGGAATTGTGCATATATATGAGCAGTGCAGGCTTAGTTTAACTTTATATAGAAATTGTGCATATATAAATGACCAGTGCAGCAGTGCTGGCTTAGTTTAGCAATATATAGGAATTGTGCATATATATGAGCAGTGCAGCAGTGCTGGCTTAGTTTAGCAATATATTGGGAATGTGTGTATATATATTCAGTGCAGCAGTGATGGCTTAGATCCGCGAGAATAAGACTGTGCAGCATGTCGAGATTACTTGTTTCATCATGCCATAATAAATGTGTGCTAGATTATGAAGTATGAGTGCTTGGCTAGCATAGCACGATGTGGGCCGGCAGGTATCAGCGCCCGTCCAGCTTAACAAGGGTTACCTAACCAAGCAGTCAGGCCTGTACCAGACGAACAAACCCGGTGTGAGCAAGTAAAGACCCTTGTGCACGGCAAGACGCCCTGTGGAGTACCTCGCGAACAACAGTGCTCAGCTGTCCAGGCTGGACCGGTTTGGGCCGTGGGACGAACTACTCGTTCAGCATAGCCCTGGTGGAGCCATTTTAGCCGTTCATTCTGTTTGTAAGGCCCTCCAGGAATCTGGAGCTAGTATAGTATCCAGTACTAGTCCTGTCCTATCCCTACTGGAGCCAGACAATGTTGAAGTGCTGCAGTGGAGCCACCGTTGGCAGCTATACCTGCACCGACGAGCAGCCCGCCGGGCGAGTAACAACAAGGTAAAGATCCTGTCGGCACTCCGCTTTCCAGGAGCATGTAACAACCAAGTACTCTGCCTAGTTCTCTAGTTAGCTAGTGGCATCGTTATGCAAATATCCACATTACAAGTGCAGCAGAGTTGGTATAGTTAGCTAGTCGCGTCCTGCACATAGATGTATTACCAGTGTAGCAATTCTGGTATAGTTGGCTAAATGAGTCATTAGCTAGATGCGTCGTTTGGCACACATCTTACTTTCCATTGCCTTAAGTTCTGGTAATGTTAATTTACTCCTGCATGATTTACAGAACTATGGTAAATTAGCTGTTTTAGTTCCTGCTATACTTGTATTTTTTAGTCGAAAATATTTATATAGAATTGTGATTAAGTTTTGTTACGAACAATTTAATGGTGATTATTTGTTACGTATCGATGGTGAAGAATGGAAACCTTCTATGTCAAAAATTTCTATTTCACAGGAAAGGGGGGAAAAAAATTATTTTGTATGGAGCTCAACCACAGCTGTAATCTTGATGTAATAAATTTAGTAATATTTTTTTTTTTTTGGTAATTTCGCTATGTTAAAAAAACATAAAGTTTTCCATGCAGTAACATAAAAAAAAGAGAAAAAACCGCTGAAAATTGACTTAAAATTTCCATTCTTCACCATCGTTATTCTAATTTACATAGCTTAATGTATGAGTAGTTTCGGATATTTTTTCTTCGAACAGATAAATAATTTATTCAGTTTTAAGTTTGTAAATTACTTTCGTACAATCGCGATGTGATTGTCATGCTTAAATAAGGTTTTTGTTGGCTGTTTAATTAAGTGAAACATTACATTCATCTTCCTCCCGCTCCTCTTTGCGTTTAAAAACTTTTTTTTTTTTCGGGAGAGTTTTAGGTACATCGTCATGCAGTGCCTTCAAGTGATTGTCGACGGTACGACTGTCTGCAAAATGGCGGAGAACGAGAACACACACGGGATCAAGACTGGTCTGACTACCAGTATACTGCTCAGCATTTGTTTTACAAAGATCAGCTTTAGTATCGTGGATAGATCACACTACGAAGGTTTGTCACATGTGGGGGAAATTTTGTTGTATTTCTTAAAGGTACAGATTGCAAAGACTGAGTTGCATACACGCATGCAGGATGTTTAGCCATAAAGTATTATATGTTATGAATGTTTGTATTAGAGGTGGTAGGTAATCAGTTTTCATTTCTTAATGCCCTCAACGCTGATCTCTACAGACAAGATAATGCTGTGTCGACTTCGTGGTGCGATCCCTTTTTTGTCCAGGCGCATTTGGAGTTAGCCTCACTATTTTGGTTTTCTTAATTTTACAATGTGGAACCACTTTCGCAATATTCGTATCAGGTTCGGCTTTTGTTAGGTTACATCGTATACCTACCTCAATGTCTTGGCAATCTTCTGCAGTGTGTTTATACGTTGGTTAGGCAAAATTACCTTGAAAGAATGGTAGGCGAGAGTCGAACGTGGTTATGCAAAGAAGTGAAAGTATCCGAATAGGTTAAGATACCCGAGCAGTGGTACTGTTAACCAGACACCTGAAACATTAGTTTCTTTTAGGCACAATCTAGAATTCTACAAAAATATGGGTCTGTATCACGTTCACAATTGGCAACTCATCAATTCCTGGAAGTAGCAGAGCCAATAATAAAATACTTAATACAGACTAATTTCACTGTCGGCGAGCAGCAAATAAACAGCTGATATCTGTAAGCTTTCGTAAATATTTTAGGAAGTTAGCCTACATGTAAGTGGACCCATGAATTTTTTCTGTCGCTACAGTTTACTAAGACCAGGGACTCAATTTCTGCTATAGGTCGTTCGGGATAAAGTGAGCACTAAATATTTAACCTTTGAAAAATGTCACTATAGCCGTTACTGGATGTAATTCAACATTAACTCTTGTACCCTTACTGCTTGTATGGTTGGCAGCGAATTTACTGAATATAGTTCCGTGTATTTTTGTATTTAAATTCAACAATACTGAAACAATATCAACCCAAATCGATACACTTGTATTTTATATACGTAATAAACTTTTTTTTTTCATCGAACTATATAGGTACCTACCGAGTGCACATTTTATCTCACACGCGCAAACATAAAGTGACGTGGCCAAAGAGGTTAGACTTTTCATGGCGTTAGCCGTTACGTGCGGAAATATACTAATTGGCTGAAAATAGATCTTTAGCAGGGCTTTTTTGAGTGCTCTTTTTATCCCGAACCGCCTATAGAAGGTTGACTTATGTCCAGGAGACCGATTATCTGACTTGTCTAGTATCATATACAGTAACTGTCTTAGAATAAGTCTCTCTTTATACGAATTTGTGTCTTGTAACTTTTAATGCTCCGTGTCTTTGTAAAAACTACCGTGGACTCTGAGTTCTAAGATGTTGTGAGACAGTTCATGAAAATGGCACTCGTTGGAAAATAATTCTTCTTGAAACATTTCACGAAAGGAGACCGAAACCAGTTATTTTACATTCCCATAATTATCAAATAAGTTTCGTAGATTATAATTATTTGTATATGGATCTCCACTACCCATGCGAACGACTAATTTGATTTCGCACTCGTGTTGCTATCCCTTGGCTTTACACTAACACTGTACTGTGTTGTTACTTCTTGTAGTAACTGTACGCTAACTTTCGTCTAGAGGCTAGCTGGTAACTTTTAATATCGGTATTGTAAAGATTCATAAATGTAATCTTATTATTTTAACGCTTAATTTAATTGTATACACTTTGTGAAAACTAATTAAACATGATTTAGTCAGAAGTACGAAGGTATTCTGTGCAGTGACACTGTGTTGTCACGCATGTTGAGTTTCCGGTAAAGGTTTTAGAGTAATATGATGGTATCGAGCGACTCTTGATTGCTTTTGCTCTTGAAAGCAGTCACAAGTAAAGATCTTTACCATAGGTGGAGTAACTCTGAGATGTTGGTATGGATACATGTAGACAGCAACCCTCCCAATAGCTCCTTCATGCAGTCACCTTAACTTGGGTACCAAGGCCTTCTATTTCAGTCTTGAGATGGCTTGAAGTGTGTGCGTTAGGTGTATAATGTTGATAATTTGTGCTGAAGTATGTTGCTTGTTTATGATAGGAGTGCTTAACCTGGTGTAAGCCGTGTATGTGCTTGATAATACGTGATGTTCCACAGAAGCTGTTGTGGTGTTACGGCAAGAAGTCTTCACACAGTTTGCTAGGGCCATCTCGGCTGCAGCTGTGTCTACTACATGTCTACACCTAGTAACTGTAGCAACTGATATTGATCTCCACTACACGATACCTAAGGACAAGTTTCTTCAGTTACTGTTAGTCTTGCAACACCTCGAACCGACATAGTTAAATTTTTAAGGAATTTTATGTGTAAAAGTTTTTCAGGATTATGTTATTGTAATAATACTTAAGATTTTGAACTTTGCAAGACCTTTGTGTTCTGGACTGGAAGACTTCACATTTTTTTTTTTCGGAATAATTTTATATATTTAAGAATAAAATGTTCTTGTTTCTTGCATACTATTATATTCGTACATTAAACACGTAACTTTTTCTATCGGCATGTACACGAAATTGTCTTCATATCAGGGCTACCTGTGTTGTCGTAAGATATTGTATGAAATGATCGAAAAAAAAAATTCGGGCGATAAGATTTCATTGTTTTGTGTCGCGTCTTGTGCAATGTTGTCTCTGATGCAGGATTCATTCTCGTGCAATAGGGTTTCGTTAAATCTAACCTTTACTGAAAGGATTGTTAAAATGTGCATTTGTACTGCAGGACTATAGTGTTAGTACATGGTAGTGTAGTGTAGGAAAGTGTAGTGTAGAAAGCGTAGTGTAGAAAAGAGGGTAGTACTGGTGCTGCAGGACAAGTGCTTTTGTTGTAAATACCGCGAATACAGTTTACTGACTGTAACTGTTCGGCAGTTCTGAATTGCGTACGAGAGGTTAAATTTAATTATTTACTGTAGCATTTTAAATTTTTTTCCTGCTTTCCATTTTTTTTCCAGAAACTCCTTGCGTTTTTAAGAATTAGGTGAATTAATATGAAGTTTTGATTCATAGCCCACTGGACTATTTGTCAGCTGTTGGTTGTATTATTGTCTACTCCTTGAAATTTGAATGTATTTCTGTAAAGATTTTATTTTTATAAAAACTATGTTTTAAATTTAATATTTGGCTTTCTTTTAATGGTTAACTTTAAATAAAATTTATTTTAATCAAAATTATGCTTCAGTGTTTGTACTGAACTACGTACCTATTTCCTGCATATGGTAATGCTAATATGTAATGTGAATCACTATAACGTAGACTTAACTGAATTTTTGTTGCATTAATACGAAAAACTACAAAATAATTAACTTAAATGAAAATGCTGTATGTTGATTGTGTGATCAGTTAGTAGTATATTCAATAATTCCACTTAATAAAAAATTAATTCTCCGAAAAATGAAATAAATTTGTTACATTGCAGAATGTGACCCCAACACAAAACATATTAAATTGGTATTTCTTTGACTGATTATGTATTTAGTTGTTGGGGATGGTTTCAAGGACAGTAAAAGTATGAGTCATGTGTGTGTGTGTGGAAGAATTATTGACATGCAAATTTAGAAATGTAAGGGAATTTATACACAAAGTGTGTAGTCTACTTCGCTACACCCAGTAGCTCGCTGCTCGCCATTGGCTGAGCCACCAGGTACATGCGAGGCGGGCGTTAACTAGCAGTGCGCAGAGTATAATCTGTCTCACGAAAGAATTCCATTTTTGGCAGTTTTTATTGCTATCATGTGTACCAATTTCTGCAGGAAATTAGCTGGGTCTTAATCTGTGCAATTCATCAAAATTAAAAACTAAGTGTTTTTGTGCAAAAGTCGCTTGTGGCAGTGGAAAACGCTGCTTATTTCATGGATACAACTCTAAAAATGTATGCCGACACAACTATCAAAAAGTGTAATTCTTTTATGACACATACTATAAGATGTGTCTTGTACATTCGCGGAGAGAGATGTAGGTGCGCTGTTCGGAGAGCACGAGTTAAAGGTGTCAAAGTGGGGGAAAATCATAATTTTAGTTTGCATAAAACAGTGTCCATTTTGTACATGTTACTGAGGAGTACATTATACACTTAAAAAAAAAAAAATAAGCCTAGCCATTTTTCCCATAGTCATCTCAGGCAAAATTTGTAAATTTTTAGTTAATACGCCTTTCGAAAACCATCAACAAATTGAAACGAAAAACTTCGCAGTGAAAGTACACGTCACGGGCTAGGGATTTAAATATATAAAAATCAAATATAAAATAATTTTGTATTTAAAAAAATTGCTAAATGTAGAAAAAAAATTTAAAATTTCAGAAATTTTAATAATTAAAAAAATTGTTTCACTGCTTTTATAGGTACTTAAATCCTAGCCAGAGACATTTACTGTAACTATTAATTATTTCGTTTCAATATGTTAATTTTCGGGGCGCGTATGAACTTTAAACATGCAAATTTTGACTTTGAAATGCCGTTATGGGAAAAATGGCAGAGCTTAATTGTATTCCCAAGTAGTCTACAAAACCAACATGGTTTTATGCTAATATAAAATTATGACTTTCCCCTCCCCCTCCCCGCCCCTCTTGAGCACCCTTAAGGCGGCCAGCTGAGGCCTACGTAGTTATGTCGAAATAAGTAGAAGTCAGAGTATGTAGACTCGAGATTTCAGCACGACCCGCCGGAGCGCACACGTGAGTGCCCCACAGTGACTAGTCATCCTTGCTGTATAGTGTATGGAACAGTAGTATCTTAGGGCGGCCGCCTACCTCACGATTCAAATGCATTGCAGTGTGTTTGTAAACAGGTTCTTTTCTATGAAACAATTACACATGCGCCCATTGTGCCAACGTACGAAAAGAAAATAAACTTCAGACAAGGTCGGGACCTTATTGTTAAGACGCTTTGTTCATTGAAAACTCTGTTTCTAAGCCCTCCAACATGGCTAAAAACGGCCTTTTCAGACTGTCGTACTTCAAAATGCACTAACCATGTGTATGTGAAACTCAAGACTGCGACCTGCTCTGAACATAGTTGCAGACCTTCCACCAATAAAATTATATTGTCACCGCTTAAGGCCTTGTTACGAAGTATTGCAGTGATTTCGAAAATATTTTTTTTTATTGCTACCTAATACTCATATCAAAATTTCGCTGCACAGTTTTGACACTTATATACTATAATTTGTAGCCGAATTTTTTGTAGAATTATACTGAACTGTTTTTTAGATTTCATTACCCAAAGTACCACGTTTTTCGTCGTGAAAATAAGCAAAAATGAAGGAAATTATTATTTTTTGCTGGCGAATGGTAGGCCTACATTCTATTACAAAACGCGTCCACAGTACTGTGCATCGTGTGATTGCACATTGACTCTTTTTTTTTTTTTTTTTCAAAACTTTTGGTTAAAAAATATTTGAGTTATTGGCACCAGTCTGAAAAAACTCGAACAAGCCCTTAACGTCCCATAGTAAAAACCGTTCAGTGGGGAAGCTTGCACGCTAGTTCAGCGCTTGGCTCGTTGAGGCGACGTGGCATTTGATACGCGCTTCAAGATCGACCGTACTGCTCCGTCGCTTTTGAGCCTCTCACGCACGGGTAGGCGTTTTAAATGTCTGTTTTTAATTTTTATATTTGTACCAGATATTATTTGTCTCACTTTGGACATAAATTGCGATTAAATCTTCCTCTTAAGAAATTTTTGTATCGCTCGTAGTTTTTGCGTAATGAGTCGTAAACGTAAAAATTTGCACATTACGGTTTTAAGTGCGCCACTAAAACAGACATACCAAACCGAAAAAATTCATAGTGCATAAGTGTTGTAGGCTGTGTTTCGATGTGTATAAGAAGAAAAAATATGTTTGTATTTAAAAAAATTTACATTTTCAAATTTTCGTTTCAAAATTCAGATTTTTTATTAAATGCAAAATTATTTTAGTTTTGATTTTAATATATGTCAAATAATAGCCTACAACACTGTTATGCACTATCTATGAATTTTTTGGTTAGGTATGTCAGTTGGTTTTAATGGCGTACTTAAAACCGCTCATCAACATTTATTTTACATAGTTCTCAAATATGTTTACGATATTTGTAACCATTTTAAAATGTTTTTGATATCTTACTTTAATTACCTGACGGATAATGTTCCGATATTGGTTTGCAAGAATTCTTGTAAATGAACAATTTCTTTTTGCTGTGTATAGCATACGTTGGAACACGTTTTCGATACGCCACTAATAGTGAGATTCTGGTAAAGTGAGGCGTTACAGAGCTCGGTATAAAGACAGTTACTTGTAACTATCTTAATTGCTGTCGCTCTCGAAAGACTGTCAAAGGCGACGATATTTACCAAATGTGAAGTTACAGAATAGACCCAAGGAATGTTGCATCAAATACATACCGGTCTCTAGGCCAAACACAAATTGACTACATTACAATGCCAGAAGTTAATTAGTTAGGGCGGAATGAGGAAAGACGCGCTTCACGAAACTGTCTTGTAATCATGAACCACGCCCGATATTCCCTGCGGCGTCACCTCGTAATGCAGGGACCTCGCACACCGTCATACTTATGACGTACTCTTCTGCCTTAGGGCCGTAATTTACCTGTAGTCATTCCCCCTTCCTCATGTCCGAGTCCAGACAGACCTGACGTCCTCACGGTTACACTGTTTCTCTTATAACTTCAGTGAAACAGGACTCCTATTTATTGCCAATAATTTTTAATATTTTGTAATGTGTCTCAAGGCAATATATTTTTAGTTATAGAATTTACGAGCGCGTGGTAGAAAAATAAGCGCTGAAAACATCAATTGATTTGTACGCTTTTTTTTCGAAGCCAATATGGATAAAATACTCGATGACAATCCTAGATAATGAAATTTGCCAACTTTATGAGTAAATATTTATCCAGAATTACTAATTCATTACGCGTGATCTCTTGCACCGCAGTTAAATGCACGTGGTTCCGGCGTCAGAGATTGTGCCTCAGAAGTTCGTAACACTGGATACAATTTTGTTTAAAACGTTGGCTAAAACTATTGTCTAGGATTGCTATTGTTTAATTTTTGCAAATTGGCTTCAAGAAATTACCAATTATAGATTAATGCTTTTAGCGTGGAATTATGAACCACGCCTTTTTAACATAGACGTCCATCTCACCAATTTTACTTTAAATTGTCTCGCATTGTGCTACATATCGAAAAATATTGGCAGCTACTGTACAAGAGTAACTGTCAAGTTTTGCTTTTTGTTATTCGAAACAGAGTGTATGCACACCGTCTGTATGGGAGCCTTGGTTAGGGCTAGGATAACGGTTCACACGTGATGTAATATTAGGTGCAACTCAGGCACCTTTCAAGATATCGCTTCCGAACGAAAACCATATTCTGTATTGCGACAAGTATTGTTACAGGAATAGGAGTGTGGAAGGGGGGGGGGGTGGAGGAAATCTGGGACCTGAATTCGAAACCATGCTAACTCCAAAATGAAAGAAATACCAATGAAAGGTAATCTTTTTCGCGTGCATTTATATACATATTAAGTGATTTACTAATATACAAAAATTCGACTATGGTTAGTAACATATTTCAGATAGGAATAAATGCATACAATAAGGATATTAATTTTCTTTGCTAATTCTTTAATTTTGGAACTAGCGAGGTTTGGAATTAATGTTCTAGAAAATAATTTGTCGAGTAGCACTCACACGCAAGCTTTGCTGATGTGAGTGTGATGTCTTCCATTCTATAAAAAGTATTTATGTAAGAACTGTAATCAGTATATGGAAAATAAATTATTATATTTTGTCCTCAGTTACAGTAGATCTTCATATTGTATTCTGAGAATGAAAGTATTTATTTACAAACACTTTTCAGGGAAAAAAAAGCCAAAAAGTTTATATAGCAATGTGGTCCGAATCGAGATGAACATAAATTTTGTGGCGGTATTTATGTAGGTTCGACAGATGCTGCACAGCTAGTAGACTATATATGCGTACCCATATTCGTGTAGTGTGTTCGTAAATACGTTGTTTACGAGACTACTCCACATGCGCCAGTTGTGCCAATACACGGAAAGAAAACACTTCGGGCAAACGTGGAACGTCATTGTTAAAACACCACGCTCATGAGGTTCTGTTTCAGTCGCCAAAATAAAATTTATTATTTTCCATCTCTTTTAAATTTTGAGAAGAAAAATGTAAAATCTGCGATTATACCCCAAATTCTATTTATTTTGTGCTACAGTACAGACATGGCGATTGCGCTGGTCATGGCAATCTGTAAGGCAAATTATGAATGTAAAAAAATTGCCACACTGATTGTGGCGTAATTATTTGTTATCATCTGAATAGAAATGTCTGTACTGGTGTGCAAGGTAAATATAATTTGAGGTATAGCCACAGATTTTCCATTTTTCTTACCAGAATTAAAAAAAAAAATTATTTGGTATGACTGAAACCTAGCCTTAAACATACTCTTATTAGTCTTCCGATATAGCTAACAATTGCCTTCTCAGACTGACCAGATGCATGTGGAACTCAAGATAGAACCGTTTACTGAACTTTGCCGCACTCTTTCCACTAATGAAATCTCATAGTCAGTGATTTAATTCGCATAGTTAAAACGGATGCGCTAGAATCTCGCACGTTAGTTAAGCGCGTGGCTCGTTGTAGGCGTTTGATGCACGCTTCAAGGTCACCCAAATAGTTTAGTTACTTCTGAGCCTCTAACGCCCGGTAGGCGGAGCTCTTAAAATAAATTCTTTAGGTATAAAAAATTTTGAAATCAGTATCTGCACGTTCTCAGTTTTCTGAAAAACTAATAAATTTACTAGAACTTATGATTTTACAGAGAATTTATTCATGTTAGAATATTTTAAATTTTCAACTGTAGATCAATTAATTAATACCTAAAAATATTTATTTTATGACTTTACAAAAACTCTACCAAATTCTTCCAACTCATATCGACATTGTTTATATTTTTGTGTGAAAATTATAAATATTTAAAAGTGGGGACTTAATATGAGTATAAAGCAGCGTTGGAATGAGGTAGCGGAGGAAACGGGAGATCCCAGAGAAAACCCGCTGATCACCGGTATAGATTTCCTGCTTGCTAAAAACTGGGTACCTACCCCGCCGGGTATTAAACCCAGATCGTCTTGATGGGAGACGAGTGATCTGATCACTATCTAGATTGGCCCTAATATAATTTGCTTTGTGCATGAATATATTCTGTACCGCAGAAAGAGCAAAGAACATCGTTATTTAACAGAACACACAGTATTTCTATAACAAGAACTGTTACGAAGGTGTCAAGTGTTATTTTGAGATAAGTCATACCTGATGAGACTATGAGACGTAGAACTCTCTGAAGTCGAAACGAACATGACATTACAATACGAGACAGGAAGACCAGCGACTTTCCAATCCCCTGTCCGTATTTGGGAACTTAAACTTCGGAAACCACCCCCGTTAGAGGTGAGAATCGGTCGGAGACCAACAGCTGGTATCTGTCATGTTCAAGTGTGCGTCTGTAGGACGTGTGTGCTCCGCACAATATACCACCCGCTACGATGGAAATATAGCAATTGGAAATCACATTTAGTATCCTAAACCGTAAGGCCGTCCAAGGATAAGAATGACGCACTCGTGTTTCGATCTTCTTGGATCTCTTCAGGTAAGGGCAGGTTGCAGATTTCAGCAACCACCTTCCTACACGGTTTACAGATTTTCGTAAACCTAGATGTTGGCGTGAAAGGTACAAGAAACTTGACACCTTCGATTACATACCGCCAAGAAACACAGTTTAACAAGAACTGTTAAGGCGGGTTCCCACTTGGTCGTGGGCCGGGCAAGTTCACGACTGCCATAACAAGCAAGCGAGTTCACGACTCTATGGGAACCAGTACCAGTAGTCGTTTTATACGACAGTCGTGTAAGAGACGGACGAGTTCACTCCAACCTGTCGGAGTGAACCACGACCTACACAGTCGTGTAAATAGTTTTTTATTGTTTTTTTCCCTGCGTCTGTTTAATTTGTGCTCTTGTTGAAGAAGGATGTCGGTTTACGGGATGAACGATTCACAAATTTTGAAATTTGTAGAGTTGTATCGCGATGCAGAAAATTTGTTGGACCTAAGTTCTGATAAATACGAAGATCGGAACTGGGTATCCTTTTTTGAATAAATGGTTTTACTTTTTCCAACAGATGTGTGTATTGATTGCAATTCAGCCGAAAAAAAATTTCGACAGCCAGCTTCGTCTTCACATCTCAACTCCTGGCAAACTGTGTTTGTCGCGCCGAACATATTCCGCTATTTTATCTATTCACGAACCCAGTATCTACTTTTATTTTTTTAGTATTTAATAGACGTGTTCGAAGTTCGTTTGCGAGTAATTCGCACACAACAGCAACTGCCTCTTGATCTGCCATGTTTTCTCACACAATCTCACGACTGACTGCTAAGTAGTGGGAACATAGCTGGTCGTGAAATATAGAGGTGTTTTAACGCAGGTCGTGTAATGGGCGAGAAGTTAGTCGTGAACTCGTCCGGCCCACGACCAAATGGAAACCCGCCTTTACAATCCAGATAGTACAGACAACCGAACTATACTATGTCCCTATTTTAATAAAAGTATTCTTTCTACAACAATACTTTTCTTTCAGTGTACATAAAATTAGTAGATAAAAATATTGGTGTCTTGGATAGTACTTGTGAGCTACAAAGACGGTTGTTGTACTGCAATGTGCCCCGCAAGCTGTACTGTGCTCAGGCATGCGTGAGACAGGACCATAATCAACTGCTCGCCCGCTCTAATTAGCCAGCATCTCGCGAGATGTACTGACGGCGCCGACTGTCTTGACCCTGCTGGTCGAGTGGAAATGTCGACATTATTCTTCAAAGTCGTATGGTTCACAGTAAATTTTAATCGTTTTAGTAAAAAAAAGTGATAGCTCACATCAACATACTTTGAATTTGAAAACAAGTGAACATGAGTATTTAGTACCACGCAAAACCTGATTCATAGTAGGAAAAGAAACACTAGTGTGAACAGCTAGTGCAGAAATAAAAAGGAATAAAATGTGATAAAGTAAGGAGAACCGTACGAAATATTGCATTGGGAACAAAACAAAAGCCAAAACAAGGAAGTAGCCACATGGAGTAAAAGGTTTGGTACGTCCAACAGTGTATATTATAAATGTTAGCATATGGCGAAACAGCATGCTTACAAACGCTGACTCAACCAAATATTTATTTGGCTGGCTGAATTTGTTCTCTCAACAGTGTGGATTGGTTCTGTCAAACATACATTAAAAAGAACAATTTGTATGTGTTTTGCCGTATACGAATGTATAAGCGATTGACTGTAGGGAGAGTTCTTCCCTGTGACTCGGGCGAAATGGTGTGTGCCGAAAAGACGAGACAGTAAAAGGTCAACAACAGAGAAAAAAGAGCAATGGTGGTGTCAGCAGGAGGTGAGGGTAAGTCCAGAAAGTTGGTCGGGGAAAGTCCGACTAGTCAGCCTCGCCTGACAGCGGAGTATTCAGCTTTACTCTCTCGTCAACTGTGCAGGTGTCATCCGCCCATACAAGAGAAGGTAGATTACCTGACTTGCAGTATTCAACCATGCTGCTTTGTTCGCTGGGTTCCACCGTTTAGAACAGCAACACAGTTCCAACAAAGTTAGTAAGCTGTAGTCTTAACTACAGCCGTGCACTCTAGTGTTCTAATATTTTGACGATTGAGTCGGTAGATATCTGGAGCAACGCTGTGATACGATATAGGCTGGAGGGAACTTAGAGAGAGAGAGAGACAGAGAGAGACAAAGAGAGACAGAGAGAGACAGAGAGACTAAGAGAGAGACAGAGAGAGAGACAGAGAGAGACTGAGAGAGAGACCGAGAGAGAGAGAGAGACTGAGAGAGATACTGAGAGAGAGAGAGACTGAGAGAGAGACTGATAGAGAGAGACCGAGAGAGAGACTGAGAGAGCGACTGAGAGAGAGACTGAGAGAGAGAGAGACAAAGAGAGTGGACGATACGCTGGAATATAAGCTTATGGCTTGCAACAAACTATTTTGTCATTATGGACCTTACCAAACTTTTTGCGGCAACTCGTATGCTCGTTTTGGGCTTCCGCAGCGGGATTCCTCTATCACATTGAATCTGGTGTTTAATATACAAAAAAACCTTGGCGTGGATGGTCTGGTTAGGAAACTATTAGGTTGAGTTATGCTCAGGTAGTCCAGCTTGGTAAGGCCTGCCTGCCTCAATATATGTTTGACCAAGCGGTACTGCATGGGTCATAACTAGAGATGATGACGGTTAGAGACCCTTGTTTTTCGCGAAAAGAATTTCGCCCCACTTTGTTTCAGTGTCTTACGTGCACATCTGCAGTTCTACTTCGCGGTTATTGGCAGCGTGTCTTTGTGAAGTGAAGTCTCTCATTTGACTTTGCCAATCAAAATAACGTTACTACAACTTCACAAGTCTGTGATTTGCCAGTAAAACCCCAAGACACGTCAGAGCTAAGACGACCAATCACTGATTATGTAGCAGAACTGCAGATGTGCACTTAAGTCACTGAAACAAAGTGGGGCAAAATTCTTTTCGCGAAAATCAGGAGTCACTAATAATGGTATTTCACGAAACTTTTTTGTGCCAAAATATCTTCGAAAACACTTTAGTTTCTTGTGACGTGTATGATTGGGCGATGTACGTCTGACACAAGTAGTTGTCTGCTGACCAATAATAGTCGTCAAATATTACAATAGCGGGATTCTTCAGCATAGATTGTAGGCTTTTGCGGCCATTGTCGTAATTTTCTTGGCTTTTGGGGTTGAGCCACGTCTTTTGCTGCTAAGACAACGTTTCGGCAGTCCTTGCAACTCAAAGGATCCGAGTACAGGCTCGCCAGGATTGGCTGTCAACACTAGCCAGTCAGGAGGAAGCTTTCAGGCTATTGGGCGAACAGCTCAGCCAATCGGAGAGCAGTACAGCAGAGACAACTATATAAAGAGATCATCCCATCCCATTAGCAGGATTCTTATTGGTTCAGTGAAATAGGGAAACAGCCTCGAACGTACAAGCGAAAATCAGTATTCTTCTGGTAAGCTGAACTTGCGTTGAAACCCAGCAAACAGTCAAGTTTTCCCGCGATAAACCATCATTTCGAGTCATTGGTTGGCTATTGTTTGCTGGGTGCAAGTTCTGGATACTGGGATACTGGATAGTGCAATGGAAAGGTTGCAAGTATTTTTCCCGGATAGCACGTCGTTGCTGTCCTCTCGGGGCGGACTGATACTGTCCTAGAATTGTTGGTACGGCTCTTAAGGATCACAGTCGCGCGCACGGAGACCCCGACAACTAATTAGAATATCAAGTGCCTCGTCTTACCATCTCTCTGCAATTACTAATCAGAGGTGTCTCGGCCCGACGTACTTTGTCACTGGACGTAATCTTAATGGCGTCCCGACGCCCAAAAGAACGACGATGATGGCCTTGGCCCACAATACTCCGCGTCTCGACGCCTAGCTTCGACGCCTGCGGGTGGCACTCTGCCCTACCGTCGCCGCGACTTGCCGACGTCTTCCCCGGCTCGACCACGCCTGTCCCGGACCGACGTCGCCTTGCTTCTTCCTGATTTGCGCCAAAACCCCTCGTCACTTGGCCCGCAAGCTATGGTTCGTTTTGGGCCAATCAGGAGTCAGCTTACAACAGATGGCCCCGCCTCTCAAGGACAACAATTCCGGCCAGAACCATATTTATTAAATAATTTTTTAATTTATCGTCGCTATTTACAATAAATTACATGAAATGGTTTCTTCACTTTTTAACATTTATGATTTCTTAATTACTAAATATCTACAACACAGTAACGAATAGCAAAACTATTGGCTGGACCTCTCCCCTCTTGGTTAGCTAGGGAGGTGGTTCGAGCGGGGGTGGGGTGAGGCCCCAAGACACTCTCTGCACCTGCTTTTCTCTCCCTCGCTTTCACAAAGATACAATATGTACTATTCCTTACTTTTAATATAAAACTTGGTGCAGTAATGGTAACTTAATGAGAACTGTTGCAATGTGATCCTGATACAATGACGAGGAGAACGAATGGTCACAAGGCATACTTATTATTACATATTGATTTATGGTGGTTGACACTGATAACTATTAAATATAACAAATCGGGGTGGCGACCATATGGGCCTGTCACAATAGTTCTTCGGATTCTAGCTAGTGTCCAGAAGAAAACGCGAGTTATTCAGGTCCCTATTCATGACAATATTGTCCGTAGATTGGCAGAATATTCGGGTTGTGGGACGTTACGTAAGGTGGGAAGTTGTTATGAGAATACATTCAGTAAATATCAAATTGTCCTCTTTCCTATCTCACCTTTTATGAGGCGATGTTCAATTAAGTTCAGCGTGGAGACCAGCAGAGAATATCAAAATATCTCTCACGGACATTTACCTGCACTGAATATTGAAATATTACAGACTTTTTTTAAAAATGTTTCACATGTGCTAATCAGCTTCTTACCAGATCACCGCACCACATTCACAGTACACCATATGAGTAGGAAAGCTATGTATAAAGTAGGGATGAATCTTCTACGATGTGATTGACACCTGCAGAGAACCTTGAACGCTTAGAAGTGAAGAGGCAACTGGCCAGCCAGTAAGATTCAGCCTTACTGCCCAAATTCTCTCAGGCTCTCATCACGTATTAGCTATTAATCTATCTGTATAATCTCCCAGTTGTATTTCAGGATATGCAACTTACACAAAATTGTTACGAAGTCATCAGTTTTTGTTATGTTTTATACATATTTTTATATGTAATTTAAAAAATGCCTGTGTAGACCTGAATATAAATGGATATTAATTTTACAATTAGATTCAAGTACGGTGGTTATTAGTCTAAGAAAAATACGATCGAATGATACATTCGAGATTTACTCTTATCTGCAGGACTTTTGTTAAAAATATTAACAGGAAAACTGTACTTTCATAACTGAGACATATTTAACTCTCTATTATACGGTCTTGAAGGAAGGAGTAATGCCTGTTTTGCAGTAAAGTTAGCTAATAAGGCGTAAGAGTAGACTGGAAGGTTGATTGTAGGATTCATACAGCTACAAACATAACAAATATATGCAGTAATGTGTATGGAAGGCTAAATTTTTCGCAATTTGTCTTGATGCTAGTTAAAGTGCACATTCCTAAAGTTCACATTTAACTTTTTTTTAAGTAACGTAGACTATAACACTAACACAAAACATTTAAAAAATATTAACCTATAACTATTCATGGTACAATGAATACTTTTTAAACACTTCTCATTACATACTAAACCTTGATGAACATACACTGGTAATAAGACGACTTGTGAAAACTAAATAAGAAATCAACTGTCAGTAATTAGAAGAGGAGAAAATATTGCTATCAGATACAGACGAATATTATAATTGACAAGGGACGTGAAATTGCATCAGTAGAACAGCCAAAGATACGTAAACATTACACCAACTTTTCTCTAGTATAATGTACTCGCGGCTTGGCTTGCGAGGTTCTTAAAAGATAATTTTTGTTTATTTAATTATTTAATTTTACGTGGCCTCGAATAGCACATGGCCTTTGTAGAGAAACAAGGGTGAAGAGAAAAAGGGGGGGGGGGAACTCGGCCAGGGTCTGTTTAAGGAGCCATCCCAGCATTCACCTACAGTGATTATAGAAAACCCTAGAAAACCGAAATAAAGATGGCCGGAGCCAGTGATCGAAGACGGATACTCCCGAATGCGAGGCGAGTGTTTTACCACTGCTCCACCACGCTAGGAGTTTTTTTTAATAGAGCATAAATCATACGTGCAGTAACAGCAGTAAGTCATAGACACAATGTAAAAAGTATGCACGTATTTGATAAAATGTAAACTACGTAAAATACACATTACACGAATTATTTATTACCATAATAGTTAGTACCCGCGACTTCGTACGCAGGGTTTAAAATTTAATGTGATGATATACCTAAAAAAAGTTTCTAAAAGTACAAAATGGTGCAAAAATGATGTTAACGATCATTAACGGATGATTTAGAGAGATTTTTAAAAATTAATTTTTTTCGCTCAATTTTAAGGCACACCGTTCTGCCCCTATACCCCGTTTGTACCACGCCAAAATATTATTTTTTAGCCGGAACCTTTCGGGCGCACACACAACACACCAAAGTTTGTTTTCACTAAATTTTCTGGTGCCCCTCTCTGCCCATGACCCCCCGATTTTTGCCTCTACCACCAAACCACGCATTTTTTCCGGGATAAAAAGTAGCCTATGGCACTCTCCGGGGCATTAACTACCTCTATGCAAAAATTCATGTTAATTCGTAGTTGCGTTGATGCGTGAAAGCATGGCCGTCTTTAGTAGAAGGACGAAGTCTTGACTGTGGCAACACTGCACCGAGGGCCTGCTGCATGTCACTTCTTGGCCACCTTAGTCTCTGCGACGTGTATAGATGCAGCCTTAGTGGCGTGTACACGTCTACACTGACTAGGGCAGCCAATGAGCGACCGGCAGCAGGCCTCCGATGCAGCGTTGCCACATTCAAGACTCCGGCCTTCTACTAAAGACGGCCATGGTGAAAGGTCAAACCAACAAATACACTTTTGTAGTTATAATATTAGTATGTTGGTCCCTGTGAACGCCAACCTGCATGGCACGGACTCGAGAAGATGATTGATGATAATGTAGCCCAGACGTGCTCAATATGGTTTACATCTGGAGAGCGAGATCTTCGTCCAGAATGTCGCCCACCAAATCAACTCTTGCAGACGAGTATTATCATTATTGAGCTTCAAGCTTACCGCCGAACCGTTATTACTATGGAACATTAAGCGGGGACCATATAATTTTATTAGTGGAAAGTTTGTAGTAAAGTTCAGTGCACATCGCAGTCTGAGTTTCTCATACATCCGGTTAGTACATTTTAAAGTACGGCAGTTTGAAAAGGCCGTTTTTAGCCGCGTTGAAGGGCTTTGAAACAGTGTTTTTAATGTACATAGCGTCTTAAGAGGACTACGTGCTTACCCGTTGGACGGTGTTGTGGCGTGTCACGCGAATACTTTTATACGCGAAACCGCCGAACTTATTCTTATTGTTGTTATCTATGAAAAGAACACCCACTTGAAACTAAGTATGCCACGTTTTGAATATTCACTATGCTTGTTAGTAACATGATTTTGGGGCCTCTGGAAATGGCTAAAAACGGTTTTTTTTTAGACTGCTGTAACTCTGAACATACGACCTGAATCCTTAAATTGGAAAATGAGGTACGTGCATTGGTCTTTACTTCATAATATACAAACATAAAATTTTAGGGTCACCGCTTAAGTCCCACGGGAAAAAGAGTTCTACGAAAACATTGCATGCCTGTTTAGCGCTGCGAATATAGACCATGGCTGTGTTCCAGTTCGTTACGATGTTCCCTCGCACACTTGCCCTTGAGCCCTTTCTGTCCCATAATTCCTCACGAGCCCTTGACCCCTTCGTGGCGAGGTGTGTGTTCGCAGTTTCGGACACCCTTATTCACTTAAACAACATAACCTATATTGTACATGTGTAAATAAAGTCAACAATTCCGCTATTCAGAAATTATAAAATGTACTTTTGTGATAGGAATATAACTGTACACACAGGTGAAATGTTTAATAATTACTTACAAAGGCTAACTAGATTACTATCTGTATACTGAATCAAATGGCGCGGCGGGAAGTAATTCGGCACAATGAAAACTGTTCAAAAAGTTGTATTGATTGATTTATGTTTATACATATTTTTAATTGCGCTTAAATTAACTTAAAATAGTTTTCGATTTGCTTTTTATTTTGGGAATATAAAGCGAACGTGTAAGGGAATATATTAGCGCACATAAGAAATTCATGAAACATTAACTAAATTTATAGTCGCTTACCAATTTCGCGCAACATTTCTACACAGTTATCATGTGATCAAACTTCGTAAATAAATATATCTCATTCACAGTTCAAATACTCGTCTGTCGAAAATCGCAGCAAAGTGCGTATGGGGACGTCGCACTTACCCTTAGCTAAAGGGGACATTTAAGTGTGCATTCGTACCCTTCGCTCGAATTGGAACAGCACTTGAGTCACGTCACATCCGTGATGCATTTTTCAAGGGCACGAAGCCAGTTAAGGGCCCTTACGGCCTGAATTGGAACACGGCCCATGTGCCTATCGTCGAGAGTGGTGCTCTGACTTTTATCACTTCGCTGTCCCCGCGCGTGAAACGCGTAGATCTGAAACCGGTACACAGTACTCTTAACAATGAGGTTCCGACCTTGTCTGAAGTACGTTCTCTTTCCGTACGTTGACACAATGTGCACACGAGGAATTACTTCGTAGAAGAAACATGTTTACGAACACACTGCAACGCAATTGAAGCGCGAGGAAGGCGGTCGCCTTAAGTGACGTGTCCAGAGAGGTTAGATACTTCCCGTCGTTAGCCGTCATACGCGGAAAGATATGTACTGCCTGAAAATAGAAATCAAGCAGAGCTTTTTGAGCACTGGCTTTATCCGGGACCGCCTATACTTATATATTAGCAGAGAAGATACTCGTAAGTCGCGTATATCACAGCATGGCGGGGCATATGGACACCTGGTTGGTCCAGAATGTCTGATGGCAGTTCACGGCCCGTATGTTGCCTAAACACGTGTTGCCAACTGCCTCACGACATCAACAGAGTGCCGTGCCGAATGAGGAAGTCAATAAACTCTACGTTCAACAAGCGCGTCGGTTAATTATTTGACACTGGCTGGCGTAAACCACAAACGCCATTTGCCACTTCAAGAACCATCTGCGTCACTGGTGGTTGTTTACTAGTATTTTATTGTACAGGAGTTTTGTATGTGGCGACTGAAAGAGGTTTCGTAAGTCCACTGCAGTTTGACATAAGACTGAACACACACTGTAAACACCGAGGTAAAATTACCTTGTACACATGCAAACATATTGCACTGAAGGTGGGGACTAAGGAGCCATGTTGGAATCGCTGGTTTTCCCTTAGATCTACGTATTTTAGTTGCTTAGGAAAACTAATAAAAAATATGTAATTATAGCCCTGTGTTAAAATCCAGTGCATTTCATAAACTAGGAAATCCATAACACCTCACCGATGATTTTGACAAAATTAATGAAACGTAATTATTTTCAAGCATAAATTGATGCTCGCCGTCTCGGAGTCATGAGGCAATACGTATATGAAATTCGTGACCGAAACCGAATGTCGTTGATCATTGTTAAGGTAAATTCTACTACAGGTTAGAAATATCAGTGTTAAAAGTTTGTTACAGGGAAAATTTCTGCCGCTTGAGCGCTGGTATCGGTAAGAGATGTAAACTGATCAATCACAGAGCTTTCCTGAATTTTAAATTACGTTAAGTTGGTAATTTAAAACGTAAAATTTGTTTCTTTCCATTTTAAAACTAAGTTAAAAGACTTCTGACATTTCCAAGTCTATTTGAATTTAATTTGACTACTGTTTCATATTCTTCTGGTCCTTTAGCAATAGCAGTGAAACTAGCGGCAGAAATTTTCCCTGTGCAAAACTCTCTCATGAGAAAACAAATTTTCTTTCTAACCTGTAGTAGAATTAACCTTACCATTGTTAAGTATTAAAGCGCTATATTTAAAAACATATTTAGTAACTGCAAGGCAAATAATGCTAAGATTCGTAAATACAACACGCAACACGAGAGGAGAGACCACAAGTTGAGGTGGCCGCCTGGGAAAATCTTCTTGTGCGTTCGAGGCCAGAAGTGCGGAAGCTGTGACGTCACTACACGCACATCACCCCTCACCCAAGCCTCTAGGCGCAAGTCACTGAACTAGCGTGCTGTCTTCTCACCAACTATTTGCCTCTATGAGACATTTAGTGATGACCCTATCATTATAGATATAATATTGAAGATAAAGGTGGATTGCACACGCCTATACCTTTTCAAATGATTTTGCGCCAAGATTTACATACTTAAAAAATACCGCAAATAAACTCCCATTTTCCCCGTTTTCGGTCACTAGAAAATATGCCCTAATGAGTAGTGGGGAATTTGGAACGTGTAACGTATTTTGAACAAATATTGTACAAGGACTATTAAAAAAACTCATAAGAAAAACCACGAGACGGTTTATTTGGTTCCAGCTCCCACCGACAGGAGTTCTGCTCCTTCTGTAGTAGTACATTGCTCTGCGGGTAGTTCAAGTTTTATGTTCTATTAAGAGATTTTCTCTAATATCTGGTTTTATTATGTACAGGTGTCCACGATGTCTTGTTACCCCCCTGTATGTAATTTATGCATATTGTTATGGTATTACGATGTTATGGTATCTTGTGTTGTAACATAACCTTAAGTATCCAGTGGATTTATGGCATGTATTGGGTAGTGTTGCAGACAAGGAATGTGAACCAGGTGTGATACCAGCGAATACACCCTGGAACAGAGGATTGTTGTGAGTGCTTGGGTTCACGAACGTCTTCATACTGGGAAGACACTGCGTGAAGTGCGTGCCGATTTACAACAACGATTCCACAAAGAGGCGCCACCAAAACAAACCCTTCTGCGTTGGGAACTCAAACTCTTTGAAACGAGCAACATCAAAGATACCACGAACTGGAAGACCTTCAACCAAAATGCAACAATACCAGGAAGTCGAGGAATCAGTAATGAGATCACCAAAGAAGTCGCTCCGCAAACGATCAGAGCTTGGTATACCGCGATCGACACTGCATAAACACACGAGGAACGACCTGCGTCTTCACGCATATCATCCCATGTTCGTTCAGGAGTTATCAGATAATGATTTAGCCCGCAGACGGGATGCATGTGCGTTGCTTCTTCAAACTTTCGACACAATCCCAAAACATGGAAAAGTCATTTTTAGTGATGAGTGTGCCATCTATCGGAGCTGTCGATCAAGGAATGTTGTGTTCCGGTCCAAGGAAAATCCACATTATGTTGAGGAATTGGAACATAATCCTTCACATGTCATGATATGGGCTGCAATGAGCAATCGATATTTGTTTGGACCATATTTCTTTGATGGAACAGTGAACCAGACAACTTATCTGGACATGCTGCGAACCTGGTTTGTGCCACAACTGGAGGAACTTAAAATTCTGAATAATGTGTGGTACCAACAGGATGGATCACCAGCCCATTATGCCATCCCTGTTAGGGAATACCTTGCCGAGGTCTTTCGGAATATTTGGATTGGTCGAGGTTCAGCAGTGCTGCCTGCTCCACTTGAATGGCCACCTCGAAGCCCAGATCTCTCGACGTGTGACAGTACCCTTCGGGGCTTCATTAAATGAGTGTGTTGCACAGCAGCGTTACGAAACCACGGATGAACTCAAAGAAAAACAGTTAGACTTGCTTTTGCTCGTATCAGCCCGCAAATGATTCGGAAGATATCTCACAGAACTTGGCGCAAAATTATTCTCTGCCTTGAGAATGAAGGAGCCCAAACGGATCCACTGGATACTTAAGGTTATGTTACAACACAAGATACCATAACACCATAATACCATAACAATATGCATAAACTACATACAGTGGGGTAACAAGATGTGACAGCCCTATTTTATTGATACTTTTATATATATAAATTAATGTACTTTATGTTAATTGTGATGATTGATTGTAATGAAGAGTTCTTTATTGTCATATGTAACATATTGCCATCCATTTTAACTTCAGTATTGATTGTGAGGGGTCTGTGGGACCCTATGATAGGCCAGTATAAAAACACTATAAAATATGATTATTACTAATATTATCACAGAGGTATCGTGTCTGGTGTCATTTTAACCTGTGGAATGTCACAGACTCGAATATGCTAGTAACATTAAGATAATTTTATGTATAATGATTTTAGTTTTTAAGAGTGATAATTGCCCGCCGGTCTGGCGACAATAGAGCAGATGATGCAGTGGGCTGTACCACATGCTGTTCTAGAAAGGGCGGGGGCGCCCGACCTCCCCCTGTCTCCTTGCCATAAAATCCCCTCTCTTTCTCTCTCGCCTACACATTTCTTCTCCTTTTCCCCTCCCCCAACAAACCCCGTGTAACATACGTAATTTGAACTAGAATTATATTAATTGAGGATAGCAAGTAGTAGTTAGGCAAAGTGTTTTATTTGTAATTGCTGGGAGAATGTGCCCATGTTTAATTTGATTTTTAATAAATACGGAGCTTCCACAAGGGACGCACGCAATGTTCGGGCCAGGGCTTCGCTCTGATTGGTCGGGGGAACCTACCCGCCCCCTTGAGTCCGGTGGGGCGGGAAGGGGACGCCGCCCAGGAGAGCAAAGTTGCGAGACGCCGGGCACTAAGGGAAAAGTCTTAAGACGAGCCGGGTGTGTGTGGACTCGGGAGGACAGGTGTCGGGATATTCGTCGTCGGGTTTGTAAGGACGGTGGACAGCGAGCTCGGGGTCACCGGTGGGTGGACTTTTCGGGTGATCGCGGCCGGTACCTGCAACATAATTAACGTCGTGACCGATCAAAAGCCGCCGGAGGAAGCGCCTATTCTTTTCGTCGAAAGAAACTATAAGTATCTACCTCTC
>PNEQ01094590.1:0-25067 GCA_003012365.1 Medauroidea extradentata
TGAAGTTACAACGACAGAGTGATTTTTAAGCTTTTTGGAATTAAAAAAAAATTCATAACTCCAAAAATGACAGTCCCAAAAATCTAAAAAAATTAATTATGTCTTATATAGTTATAAGGAACACACAACGAAAAAATGAATTGGTTATGTGATATGAAAATTTAGGGCACTGGTTGATTTGACATGGAATGACCCTAATATTCTTAGCAATCCATAGCAGTTAAACCTTTTTTTCTCTAAGTGACTGCAAAAATTTTTATTGAAATTAATATACCTTTGTAGCATTAAGTCTTAGGGGCATTCTGTGATTGATTAATTTAATTTAAGTAATGGAAAAGTTTTGTTGTTAAAAAGAGAAAGAATTAAGAGAATAAAAAAGAATGTGAACGTAAGAAGAAAACCATTCATTTTGTGTACAACATGGTATGGAAATAGTAAGAAATCCAGCATTTGGTGATGCTTCAAAGGTCGTAAGCTTCCATATATTTATTTTACATCAAATATTTTGCAACCAAGAATATTTTCAATCAGTACGAGCTATATTTAACATAATTTGTCATGTTTCCTGATTAAACCCAGAGGCGGATATTGGATAAAACATGTCTCTAGATTGAGCGGTCATCAGAAGTGATTGATTTAATTTGGATATAAACTGTAAATTAACATCAAGTAGAACAAAACTTAGATTTTTCCTTAAACAAATTTTGTAAGGAAGGTGTAGATCTAAATTTCAATTTCACCATTTCAGAACAGCGTCTAGTGTGTAACTAGGTACAAATGTATTGCATTTCTACTATATAAATTGTATTTCTTAGATGGTGTTCTTATTCTGTCAGGATGCTGTTAAAGTATATTCGAAGGCACCCAACAAACCATTCTTAGAGCTATTTGTCCTACCAATTTGGGTACTTGTAAATTCTTATAAATTTTCTGTCACCACTACAAATTAATTTCTATCCACATAACATAAACCTCTCTACATTTATTTCATACACTCACTACTATTTATATAGTTATTTAGAGCGGGAGGAAATTTTTACATTCAGGAAAGAAATGATGGAGGAAACGGACAGAGTAATGGCTCAGCAAATTAGTTTCGAGAGTTCCTGTAAGTCGCACCTAGGCTAAGTTGAAAATTGCACTAGTAGAGTAGAGAGTAGGCAGAAGCAGGCCAAGGGAAGGTTGAGTGAGATCAGCGGGCAAGTTACTGGACATAACCAGGAAATAATGAGGCAAGGAAACGGGCTAGGAAGTGTGACGGTAGATAAAGCTACGGGCGCGAGCCTGGAGGGAGTAAGATCAAACAAACAGGGAGAGAGGAGCGAGAGAGACAGTACGTGTCAGGGCACCCGTTACGTACAACAGTACCACAAGCGTGACATTCCGAAATTTTCTGGGAACAATCATGTACACTCGTGTAAACATCTCAGCAATTTAAAAGATTTTTTTCTCTGTATGGCTGTGGAAGTGAGGAAAAATTGGTAGGTCAATTATAGGGGCAAGTAGCCATTGGCTGAGGCTGTGCGATCATCGGATTTCAGTTTCTCTGACTTTGAGCAGGAGTTTACTACAAGTTTACTACAAGTGAATCCAGGGGACGGATAGAGCTGAACTGTACCGAGGCAGGTGTGTTGAAGGGAACCTAGAGAGCCACTTAAGCAGTGTGGTAGGGAGAGCCAGGTATTATGACGTGCCGATCCAGGGAAAGGCAAGGAGCTCACTACCATAGAGCAACTTAGGAAAGTGTTAAAAGAATTGAGCTGGTCAGCTCACCCCCATGTGCCCTAAAGGATTGTTTAGAGTATGAGACTGTGATTTTCCTGGACAGACTTTGTACCGGCTTGGGACTTTGAATAGTGCGCCGTGTGTTAGCCCGCCAATGAACTCGTTATCCCCTCCCGCATAGACTCTGACGAGCTTGCCGCAGCTTCGTGAATGTTCGGCCAGGTTCGGCCGTCTTCGTGCTTCCCCCCCCCCCTCTGTTCCCCTTCTCTCCCGAGCCTAGGCGTGCCTTCCTGAGCGGTTTCGGGTCACTCTTCCTCTAGCGAGTGAGTTTACCGAGATCTTCGTGGCCGTCGCGGCACCATGCTTCCATTTATTAGTTTCTGGTAAGTCTTATTAATATTTGGAAACTTTTTTCTTAAAGTTTGTCTTTAACCTTCACTAATTCTTTGCGCCGTCAGGCGATGCGGTGCCGTCTCGATCACGAGGGGATCGGAAGCCCCATTTATTTGTATTTATTAATTGGGTATAATGTTTCAATTTGACTTGTAATCAGACATACGACGTTTTGTGATCAGCCTGAGGGCTTTTGTTCAGTACCTTGTAAACCTTATTGATATTAAAAGTGATTTGTTAACATTTAATTTTGCTTATGTTGTTATGGTAGTAGATAATCCCGTGTCCCGTTAGCGAGTAAGTACGTCGCCTAATGAAGTGAGTGTAGAGGTATGGGTAGGAAACTTGTGCCTAGCACAGAGTGTCGCTCTTGTGCTAGAGTTGTAGGGATTTGTGAAATTGTTCCCACGAGATTCGGGCACAGAATTAGATAGCCTGAGTGTGCTAAGGGAGCAGGGAGGTGGTAACTACAGGCCAGGAAGTCAGGGCCCAGAAAATATCCAGGAGCGCAGGCTAGGATATCAGGGCAGCAAGCAGCGCGGCATTGATAGAAGTGGGCCCCTGCTCGAGCATACGAATAGCCAGAATAGAGAGCAAAACAATAGTAGTAGTAGCGTGAGGGGGGAGGTACGGTGGACGGCCAGCCGAACCTTAACAGTACCTGGCGAGGGGGTGGTAGGGACAGAGAGAGAGAGAGACGGAGAAATGACAGGAATGTAGGTGGGCCTGGGACCCGGGATGTGCGGGAAGAAGGTGCAGGGCAGGGAGGAGAGAGACGAGAAAGAAACAATGTAGGCAATGATGACGGTGGCAAGCAGGGAAATGGGGAGGGCTGCCTAGCATAAGGTGTCGGGTTAGGGAGATCCAAACTGACATGAGGCAGCCAGTGGAAAGAGTAGAAACCTGTCAAAACCTAAGACGTAATATTCACTGATGACAGAAGTTTTTTGTTGAAGGAGGCTGAGGCTGTAGTGTAAGGCCGAGCAATGCCAGGACTAGCATGTAGAGTGGGAGACCAGGGCGTTGCAATTTTGTTCGATTCTGGGCCAGAGGTGTCTGGTGTATCTGAGAGTTTTTTGGAGAGTTTAAATAAGCGTGGATATGAGTATCTGGTGCTACCTGTGCCACAATTGAACATAATAGGAGCGACACGAGGGAGGAGCAAGAAAGTAAATAACCAGGTGAACTTTTAAGGTAGGATCGGATGAGTATTTTGCTAACTGTTTGGTTATCCCGCAATTATCTAAAGAGGTAATAATTGGTATTGATTTTATGTCAGCACATAAGGTAGTAGTAAATTTTGTTACTGCAGTATTTTCAAAACAGTAAAGAATACAGTATGTTGAGTCGTGCAACGGTGTTTGAGCGCGGAGGCGGTTTGTTGCATCTGCACCACGTAGAAGAGTGGGAGAGGGGGAGAGAGGAGAGGGAGCTAGCGCGTGCAGTAGGAGGGGAAGAGATAAGCATGCACCGTGTGTCAGCATGTAGCCGGGAGGGAAATTGGATAGCGTGCTGGCCGGTATTGAGGAGGCTAGTGAAGGAGAAAAAGAGCAGCTGCGGGACGTGCTGTACCATTATCGCCATGTTTTCAGCGATGAACCTGGGTTGATGACACAGTATGTGGCTTCTATACCCGTAACCTACACGACACCATTAAAGGGCAAAAGTTACCCGATACTGCGAACATGTAGCGAAGAGGTGGAAAGGGAAATCAGAGAGATGGTAAACAAAGGCATTGTAGAACGGGGCAACAGCCCGTTTGTCAGTCCGCTTGCGTATGTGAGGAAAAGCAACGGAAGTGTACGAATATGTGTTGACTCGTAGGGGTTAAAAGATTGTATAGTGCCTGATAGGCAAAGTCCGGTAGAACCTGATGTTTTGTTTTGAGTCCTTTTATGGTAGTAAGTATATCAGCAGGACCGATTTCACGAAAGGGTAATGGCAGGTGCCGTTACGGGTGGAGGACAGGCCGTACACCGCTTTTTTGTACACGGGCAGTCGTATCAGTTTAAAGTGTTACCTTTCGACCTACCAAATAGTGTCTGGGAGTTTTGCAAAGCCGAGGATGTTTCGTTGGAGCTAGGGCCTTAAACAAGCCAGTTCCAAATGATGAAAAAAAGTAAAACACTGGGCCGGATAGTTGCACATGCGCGTTACGTTTCTCGCTGGACGAATCAGAGTCCTGAAGCACACCACGTCTGTATCGTTCTGTCCGTCGCGGCCGCTGCTTCCAGACTGCCTTATTCATGCCCTGGTAGAGGGAGGGGGCAGCAAAGCCATGTGTCCTGCACTGGCAGATGGCCGGGATAGCAGGTGTCACACGTCGGTGTCAAGTTCACACATGCCCTGCCACCGTCACTGATTTGCCACATACAATCAAGTATTGCACATCTGCCATTACCAACCAGCGCACACCTGCCACTGACACACTCTGCGAACACCTGCCACGACCAGGTGCAACTCCACCTGGCCTGTAGCCTGGTACGATGACAAGTGTTACCTTTCGACTTACCAAATAGTGTCGGGGAGTTTTGCAGAGCCGTGGATGTTTCGTTGGGACCAGAGCTAGTGTCAGTAATGCACACTTACGTTGATGATATTTTGATCGTGACTGAAACCTTTGAGGAACATTTACAGTTGTGGAGTAAGTTGTTGGTCAGGCTTAGGGAAGTGAACCTAACATTAAAATTTTCAAAATCACAATTGTTGAGAAAGGATGTAAAGTTTTGGGATTTCAATTTAATGTAGAGGGGATTAGACCAGATCCTGATAAAGTTAAATTAACTAACGATTTTCTAAAACCCAGGTCGGTTAAGTAATTAAAAGGATTTTTAGGACTGTATAACTTTTACCGGCGTTTTTTCGAAAGGTTTTCTGAGGTGGTAGAACCTTTATTAAGGTTATTAAACAAAGGTTGTTCTAAGTGGCAGTGGAGTCGGCAGTGTGAAGACAGCTTTGAGCGGGCTAAATACTCCTCTGTTGAACTCTTAAGTAGCTCCGCTTCTGCAAATAACGAACCCCAGTAAAACCCTTGGCGTTTGGGGGCAGCGTGGCCCGAGGACGTGTCGCGTTACAACACACATAAATAAATACAAAATACCTTCTTGCTAACCAGATTATGTCAGCTACTAACAAAGGATCTTCTTAATATCAATCTAGAGGTACATAAATTTATTGTTAGGCTTCATTTCTTTATTCAGTGATGGTGCGAAATATGCTAACGTTATTCAAACAATAAATTATACATTCTTCCAGAAAAAAAAACTGGATGACGAAATTTTTAACTACATAAAAAGATGAAGCGGTCGAGCACTTGTCTTACACCTAGGCGATCAGAGTTCTATTCCTGGTGTCTGATCTCCGGATTTAAGCCTGTAGGATCGTGTCGGATGATGTCGCAGTTCTGAGTTTTTTTTTCGGGGATCTCCCATTTTCCCCACCATTGCAATCCAGCACTTCTCGATACTCATCTCATTCATCCTCACTGAATGTCTTTGATGATATCATTCAGTTCTGCAATAAACTATGCAACAGTTTATTAAATACTTTTATGTTGAAATTTCCAGTAACTATTTTTTCCTGGAGTGGTTAGTGAACAGCTCTTTCACTCTCACTTGTATACTTTGCTGCTCTTGCTGTCGCTATCTGTAGAGATTCAAGCATTTACTTGTTGTTTCTTCACCACAACAGTGAATAACGGTTTTTATTACTTCCCGCTCTCTGCTATGCATCTCCTTTCCGAGCCTCTGCAGGCTACCACCTTCACCTTACAGTTTCGGTTATACACTGAGGGTCAATATTTTCCTAACAGCTACTACACGGCTGTCGACTGTGTGTCGTCTTCTTGTCACCTCTTCTTCCCCTGCCCCATTGTCCCAGCACCCCCGCGCTGTCAGATGCCAAGATAACTGCCCACTATAGTAAGAATGAACTGGCTCAGGAAAAACTTACATTTAAGGTGGCAGTCAGGAAAGTTAGGCATGGTCAAGGCTACCTGCCAGCTAGTTGGAGATTATATGCTTGTCATGTAGTTGTATTCATTAGCATGAGATGTAGAGGTGGTATTTATACTAAATGAAAGACGTGCCATGTTTAAGTGTTAATAAATGCTTACAAGTAATAATAGTGAAGATATTAAAAACAATGTAAAATAATTTTAACTACGTGTCACGTTGCAGCATAAAGTCTGTCTTACGAGCCTGTGTCACACAACTTTAAACCATGTCGTGCACACAGTCCGGACTTGAACGATCGCATCAACACTATGCCATGTAAATAATTTCTGTTTGAATAATCCTGGAGTTAAAGCGTAACAGACAGTTCTATTTTTTAACTTGTCTGAAATTATGATTTTATAATGATAAAAATGGCGTTGAAAAACATTGTTTTACGACTATTTTAGTGTGCATTTTCCCATAAGTTGAGTACTCCAAAGTAAAAATATTTTTTAACGGGAGGTAGAGTCATTATTAACAAAAAACTTTGCTGCTTTGTCCCCCATTGTTACAGTGGAAAATTTCGAGTAATCTTTGAAGTACGAAGACACTGCACACTTTCTGCAAGCTGGCACAGTGGTCGGGCGTAGTTGTGAGCCAGACAGCAAACGAAGAAGGGAGGCAAAGAAATGACAATGAGTCATGTTATATGATCTTGGCAGCCGGACTAGAGTAGAAAGAGTAAGATAACCAAGAGATAAGCGCTCCTGCTGGGAGCCTTTCTGAGTGTAAATCGAGATGTTCTAAACAGTTTATTTATTTATTTTATAATGTACAAATTCAGCCTCAGGCTGGTTTACAATTGGTACGTAGTTAGAAACTATTAACATTACTGAACAAATATTAATTATAAATATTACAATATTATTACAAAAAATTTGCATGAAACTTATAATTGTAAGCATTACAAGGTTTTAAAGTATAATTGTAACATCACGTTCAACAAATACTTACTAAAATTGCAATATTTTAAATAAAACAGACAAATACTAAACATAAGGGAAAAAATATATTAAAAAAAGTCTAGAAAAAAATTATATGGGCTTTCGTAATCATTATCTATTGTAACTGGTTCTGTAGCAAGGACTTATACTTCTCCCTTAAAGTGTGGTAGATCATTCCAAGCCTTGCTGGCCATGTACGTGAACGAATGTTTGTAAATGAACTTCGAATATAGAGGTAGTTGAAAATAATTTTTATTTTCTGTGTTGTGGTTATGTACCGAGATTAAATTAATGAGACTTTCCGATAAATATGTTGGCATCGGAGTATCTATGATTTTTTTTAATTGAGTATTGAAATTATATAATCTTCTATTTTCCATGTTAAGTCATATAGAATTAAAAAGTGCTTTCGTGACATGATCTCGCTTTTTAAGGTTAAAACAATACCTCAAACATGTGTTCTGTACCTTCTGTATACGATGTTGTATTTTGCTAATATTAACAAACACGCCAGCACAGTAGTTAGAGACTGATAGTACTAATGCATCGCAAAAATATAGTTTTATTTCAGTTGTTAAAATATTCTTAAGTCTGTAAAGATGCTTCAAACGGAAGTAGGCCGATTGGATACTTGCTGATATTTGTTTATCCCAGGACAGATTCTTGTTGAATATAACTCTTTAAGTTTTTATAGGAATTCTTTGCCGATATTATTTCCCCATTTACTGATACATCTTTGTGGCAGTTAATTTTCTTTAATATTATGTGTGATCCAAATATCACGTATGAGAATTTTTTTGGGTTGAGTTTCAGGGAGTTTATTTTGCACCATTCCGATATATTTTGTAAATCACTGTTTATCTCCGATATTTTCTCGTCTATATCATCAACACGACAGGATAGTAGTAACTGAGTGTCATCTGCATAATGGAAATATTTTTAATATTTGAAACGTGACACAATTTAATTTATGTACAGTGAAAATAACAAAGGTCTGAGAATTGATCCCTGTGGGACACCTTTATAATCTATATAATTATTTATTTTTCAGTTAACATTTATAATTATGCATGCATCGTAAGCATAACTGATACAATTGTATAACGTTCTTGAATTACACCTATAATTTTATATATGATACAGATTTACGAAGCTGCTTACATCTTGTGCATACATTCTTTGTTATAAATTGATATTTCCTTCACAACGATGGGTTACTTAACTAAATTTTGCGGCAACTTTATACCACGTGTTTTGGTTGTAATTAAAAGTTTGTGCCTTACCTGCATTAATGATAACTTTACAAGTGACAGTTTCAATGATAAAGAATAATTTAGTGTAAAAAGTATCTTGAAATTTTCTTGTGTAATACAATTATTTGGGTCACAATTCAATTTTAGTTAAGGTGTTTTTGCATGTTTAAAAGAAGATTTAATAGTAATTTATGTTTGAACCTTGAATCTTAATTGACTATTAACAGAAAAATGGGCTTGAGCGACAATGGTGATGTACAACTCCTGCTATATAATAAGTAAGGTTTTACGGAAACGTGTTTTCTTACTCAAAATAACGAAATGAAAAAGCTACAAAAATTATAATGTACTACATTGATTTCATTTACATGACCTATAATATATGTGTATGTGTTATAACATAACACAGTCTATCAATGTTTTGTAACTACTAATAAGTACCCAGCACACAAACAATATTTATCTAATGACATTATTTAAGAAACTTCTAACTCTGACTACTTTTCATTTTTATCATTCATTTCGTGTATATTCTGTAATGGACTCACACAATAGTGGAATAACTACAGACATTTTCGAAGCATTTTGACATTTGCCACAATATTTTATTTATTTCTTGCATTCCGTCCTTTCATAAACCTAGCAGAAAAGCCCAATAAATCTATTACACATAATGTTTTATTTATTTTTTAATTTTTTGGGACTCTCTTCGACATCGAGGAAAAGACAGAGATGACAGTTTATTCTCAACTCTTGGACCAGCGAGACAGACACAAATTAATTTTTACACCTAACACGGGATTCTAACCCAGGACATTTCGTGTCACGGGCCGACTCTCTACCAACTATCTTCTGTGTTACAGAATGCTGTCCTGCATGTAGTTCGCTGTAGAATAGTTTGTACTCTGTCTCAGTGTCCATTTATTTTAGCACAATCAATTCATATTTGTTGTGTATGTGGATACCATATTAGAGTGACGTCTCTCTTTGTCAATGTTCCCTCTAATTTTTCATTTAAAAGTTGTCGGAAGAGAGACAATATCCCTAGAGGTGGCTCACCGCCAGCGTGCGGGCCTGTCACTTAGCGGACTGGGGTTCGGTCACCATCGGGGTCACACAGATTTTCCAATGTGGCTTTTGTGCCTGACGAAGCCGCTGCCCGGTGGGTTTTCTCGGGGTTCTCCCGTTTCCCTCATCCTTTCGTTCCGGCACTGCTCTATCAGCATTTCATGCATCGTCTCTCATTCGTCCAGCTGGCCTCTAGCGACAGGAATGTTTCTCAGGTAGAACAGCTGGCTAATACCAGGGTCTGCTTCCTCACATTGCATTACAAACCCTGCCTCAGGCAGGAACTGTAAATTAGATTATTATTTTTATTTTTCTTGTGTGCTAGACGCAGTTCCAGTATAATAAATTATTCTAAAACATCAACTCGAAGTTGTATGCGTTTGATAAACGGAATGTTATTTATAAAGAAAATAATATTAACAATTAATACTAAATTGTTATATCGTTACTGTCCTTGCATATTCACGACCTAATAAACTGTGTAAATAATATTTTCTTGATTATTACACAATTTACTGCATTGTAACAAATACTTGCACACATTCATGAAGCGTTACACGTAGGCATATATACATATTATGAATGAACACTTATAAAATGGCTAGCCTAAATTGGTAAAGAGAATGTAATTACAACCAACAGGTTTTCAATAAACCCCGACCATAGGACACACACAATGTGATAAATTATATTGTTATGAAACATCTGAAGTATGAATACATAACGAAATCAAATTTTGTATCAAAAATAAATGCACTTGAAATTAATGAATAAGAAATTTACACATCAAAACAGCTGCAAGCGAGTGGTTTGAGTAATTCTATATGGTTAGTTCTTTGGGCATTTGAGCAATCAATACTTTTCAATCTTATCGCACTCGTCTCACATAACGCAGCTATCCATTCCTAGCAATGACGCGTGAAGGTTACTCTCTCTCCCTTGTCTTGCCGTATGTTCGCTTCCCTGCACAAACTACTTTACTCCACCTCTTCCTTATCTGAATATTCACTCATCACGCACGCATCCATCCACTGCCACAAGATTATCGGGTATGTGACATGGCCTCTTAAGGGGCCATTGTAAACTTGAGGCAAGGTGTTTGTAAAAGTTGCATATAAATAGCCATCAAAGACTAGATGTCATACACACTATACATTCACATTTGTGTTACTATGTCCTAGCAATATGATCTTTCATTTAAGTGTAAGATGTCATGTGATAAAGAAGATTTCAGTTCAAAGAGATACAGCATATTGATGATGTTGAACTGCAACCTCGTATGTCAGGACAGGCAAAAGCACTTTAAAAACATTGTAATCACAGTATATCTCGTAATAACAGTTCAGACATCTTTACCATACAAGAACATAAATTTAAAATTACATAACACACATATTAATCACTATATAAGTAAAACAGTGACATACAAGTTGGCTGTATGCGAGGAAATTGCATTTTCGACATATGATGTTGCAGTTCAACACCATTGTTCACTACTGATAACCATACATATAAAAAATTACATAAAATAGAGCTGTAGTGGAAATGTATTTACTTTTATAATACTATAAACAACATTCGCTTGCTTTTCCAAAGAAGAATCAAAACAAAACATACACTTTGAAGTTAACGTAGATTATATACATGTGTCCCAAAATTCCTCCCACCTAGAATGTTTACATTAATAAATGGTAAACATTATATATTAAACAATAAAAATCACATTTCTGCATGTTTGCCTAATAAAGCTATTCTTTGTAAAGAATAATAGTTCAGCAGTTTGAAAAATTGTCATTGGCAATATTATACATAACAAAACCGTTTGAGCCACATGAGCAGTATCACAGTCACTTTGTCATTACATTTACATAATTGATACACACTTTGTCCTCCTTTGCCGGTCAACTTCTAGACATGACTTCTCAGGTCTTCCGCCCACCTTGAAGAGTTGTCTTCCACCTAGGAATGGAGTAAAACTTTTAGCATTTAGTGGAACAGCTTCTCGGGAGATAATATCAGCTGTGCCTTTCCTTGAACTGACATAAACCTTGTTTCCGATGTTGGTGAGTCGCTTCACTTCTGAAACTCGATTGGCTACAAATGGTGATTCTTCAACTGTCCAAAATTTTTCAGTTTGACTGTGCAATGTATGTGAGTGAAGTATGAATAACTTGGATGCTACTTACTATCCTTCATGTAAGCATGAAGTATACTTCCAGATATAGTGTATCCTAGCTTTGTGTTTTGCAGGGTAGGCAATCCCCTGTGTTCATACTTGCCATTTTCAAGAATTTCAAGTGTTCATACTTGCCATTTTCAAGAATTTCAAAAAAACATTTCAGCTCCTATTAGTAAATCAATTTCGTCTGGAGAATGAAACGTACTGTCTGCCAATTTCAAATCCTTTGGAATATTCCATTCAGAACAGTCTATTCGTTCGGCCCGGCATCTGTCTTGTTACATGAGGGAGGATTAAACATGTCAACTTTTTCTTGTAGGAACTGTGCCCAGAACGAAGCTCAATGGTAATACTGTGTGTCGTAGTTCTTACTTCATTATCTATCCCCTTGATACCTACTTGATTTTTAATTTGTTCTAGCTGCAGACGTCTCGCCATATTTTCACTAACGAAGTTTGACTGGGAACAACTGTCGAGGAGAGCATGGCAGGAATGTAATTCACCTAAACTGTCTTTAACAATTATTTGCGCAGTTGCTAACAAAACATGCGACATTGTAGTTTTCTCTGTCGCGCAATAGTTACCTTGAAACATAGACTTTTCAAAGGACACTGGTTGTCTATGCAACAATGTGTGGTGCCATTTACCACATACCTTGCATCCTCTGGATTTGCAATGTTTGATCATGTGTTTTGTACTCAAACAGTTAATGCACTACTTCTTACCTTTAACTAATGTAAATCTTTCTTCGTGACTGAGATCTTTGAACCTCGAGCAGTTGTGAATCACATGAGAATCGCTGCAAACTACACACGAGTCACGTGTATGCGTGGTGACAAGTGTTGAAGTGACCTGGGCTTCTACTTGGTATCTTATTTCCATTTGCAGATTTGTAAGGCTGAGTTTTAGGTTTCAACTGCAGTCCTTTAAGTACACTGCGTTTGTGATTTATGAATTCAAACAATTCTTCTAGTGTTGATAGAGTCTTGCTTGCGGAGTGGAGTTCCCATTCAAATTTGGTTTTACTATCTAGCCTCTGAACAACTACATAAATTATTAATGCGTCCCATGTGTCGATTTTTTGTTTCATATTCTGCAGTGCCTTGAGGTTAGTCTTTGTTGTGTCAAAACATTTGTCGCATTTGAACAACATTTTCTGTTGTAATGAATGGTTGCTTCATTATATTATCTATGTGTGTGTTGATTATGTGTTTTTCATTTTGATGCCTCTCTATAAGCAGGTCTCATGCAATTGAGTAGCCACTCTCACTTATCTTTATGTGTTGAATTACTCGATAATAAATAATGAAATTTTTGAATAGGTGGTATTGTTACGTTATCGCCTACCAGTGACATAAATGTTTCTTTAAAAGTAACCCAGTCTTGAATATCACCACTAAATTGTGGTAGTGACAATGGCGGCAGTTTAATTTGAACTGCAGGATCTTGGTGTAATTGCTTAGATTTCACTTTCTACTGAGTCAATCAAATCATCTAATTCATCTTGTATTGCATTAAAACGTGTCCACTTTTTCTGCAGTAAATTTAATCTGACTTCTAGCTCGTCATGTTTAGGACTGTGTTGGTAGCATTCAACAAAGGTTTCTACTCTCATGAACGCTGCATTAATTGTTCCGCGAATGTGACTTAGGTTCTTTACCTTCGTTTCCATGACGAGCCTTTGCAAAAACTTAAAAACAGTGAATGACACTAACAGGAAATAAATGCTGATCGTTCCCTTACCTTTTGGTTTTTTATGCTTGTGCAGGTTTTTTATGCTTGTGCAGGTTTCAGAGTCCAGTGCTGGCCAGCCATTTGCAGTTGCTTCTTTTTTGCGTCTTTGCATGAATAACGACATGATCACGTTAGAAACGTTTACTTATGTGTCGCAACATGAAAACAGTTGTGCGGAACGTTATAAACACAAATTGCGTAAGAGATCCGGCCCGGAGAACCATGTTTACTACCGATAACTATAAAAAAAATTACATAAAATAGAGCTGTAGTGGACTGTATTTACTTTTATAATACTATAAACAACATTTACTTGCTTTTCCAAAAAAGAATCAAAACAAAACATACACTTTGAGCTCAGATAATATGAAGTTAACATAGATTATATACATGTGTCCCAACAAGCATTGATATAGTAAATTATTGTCAAGGAATGATGCAGTAATGGTAATTGAGAGGGCATGAAGGATTCACATTATATTCTGTCAAACTGAATGACAATTCAAAAGTTATGTTTTTTAAGATATATTTTACACAAACCACAATGGCAAAATTTACTTGGAAACAACTTACCTGTGGATACAATGGTGATTGTTCATGTTATATTCGATAAAGAGCTTTCTATTGATGGTATTTGTTTCAACTGCTAATTGCTAAGAAATGTATATGTTTTTCAATAGTGTGCTTCTGGATTCTGTTAATGTGAAGTGATCAATATTTGAACCAGTTTGCAATTTGTGCCTGTTGGCAGTGAATTTTTTTACAAATATCCTACAAATTGAGAGGGGTTTATTACGTAACGTGGCAACTATTTTAATTGATCAAAGTTATTTAAGTGAGGTGTTTAAATAGTGGGTTTTGTGTGTGTGTGTCTGTATCTGTGTGTATATAAATATAAATAAATATATAAATATATATATATTTATTTATTTTTAATGCAGAGTTCAGGTCCTGTGTTTGCTTATTAACTTTAGCATTCTTAATTTATGTCTACCCAACGTATTCAAAAAAATTCAGTGACTTTTTTGGTGACCTATGGGGACATATAAACAGTTCTTGTGAGACATGAATTTAAGCCTAGTAATCACTTATAACGTCATCACACTTGCAAAATTTAACTATTTACAAGAACTACAAATGCAATGATTGTATATCTTTCCTAATTTTTTTTTAGCTCTCTCTACATTTCGAGCAGTTCTTCCTTTTTCCTTCCAGCAGTTTCACTTTTTTTAATTCTTAACATCTTGATATTGTGTGCTGCTCACTTCAACAATAAGGTAGCAATTTTACAAATACACCTTCGGGAACCATTAAAAAAAAAGTGTGTATTTATAGACACACACATACACACACAAATATGTGACGGCGAACGTCGGAGAGCAACGTTCTGCTGTGACCACTACTACTTTACACAGTTTGTCTAGCCTCATTTCTTTAAAAGGCTTACTCTTCATAGATAACAAGGTAGTGACAGCTAGAGTTACATGTTTGTCCCACAAGACTGGACAACGGGTTACAATGGCATACGTGAATAACTTTGAACTCGTTGACTGCACTGTATTTGCATTAACTTGGCTCTTGCAACGCAATACATATCTGAGTGTGCCATTGTTACAAGGGCACAAGTGCCGAACACAGTACAGCACAAAGGTTGGACTTGCAGAGAATTCCTAGAGAAGTGTATGCTCGTTTTCCGAAGCTACAAATAAATGAGAGCAATTTAAGCATGTGAAAATAAACTGCTTGTTCCTACACGGCTCTCAAATGCCAACTTAAAAAATCAGTGACCCTTTGTTAAATTCCATGACTTTTTCGTGATGTCCGTGACCTCGTTTAAATTCAGTGACTTTTTTGGTGACTTCCGTGACCAGTAGACACCCCACCCTGTAATTATTAACTTCCTGTTTTATAACTTGTATTGTCAGGAGTAAACTAGAATGGTAGAGTCTGAGATGGATAACATTTAAAGGGGTGAGAGGCTGAGAATAAAGATAAATATTACAGTATTGTGCATTTACACACACACACATATATGTGTACACAGACACACACATGTATATATAAACACACACTCTAACAATCCACGTGTGGTTTTCCTGCGTTTATTACTCATAACAAATAATATTTATTTTAAGTAAAGGACCTCTTTGTGTACCAGGTTAGTAGTTCTGCCAATAAATTTTAAGATAACCAAGCTGCAAGTTGAGCTTACTCTGCAGCAGGTACATTGCTTTAGCTGTCAAAGGACCATGTTTACATTCACAGCAAAAAAGAGAGAGGGAAATTATAGTCTCTTAAATGCAAGTGTAATCAGATGGTTTTGTAATGAGAACTGATTTACATTTAGCACAACCAGAGCTGACTGTAACCACTATTATAATATACCTAGACTAAATATTACTATGCAAACCTTCACTTGAAACTGAAAGTGCCATTGGTTCTGTAGTAATGTTACCAGTGTCCCAACCTTGAGGTTATTCTTGTGACATGTAGTACGATGCTGCAGAAAGAAGTAAACTGAGTGGGGAGGCGTGCATATGTACTGGCCAATGACTATACATAAGACTGAATATGTGTAGAATCATTATACTGGCCGGTGCAGGTATACCAACCAACCAGAAGTGTACTACAAGAGGCTAGGAACATATTCTCCACTAACTCTGTTTTGCTCACAGCCAATTAAGACATATTGTTTTATGTCACGTACAAAAGTTAATACCAGTGCTGCGAGTGTATACTCTGATCTTCTCATGTGACCACACTTTGTCACTGGCTATGCTGCAAAATTCCTTTTTCAACTTTTGTACATAATTCACTTCTACCCTTTCAAACAACTTCAACCACATGTGAGTAATTTCAACAGCCTTGTAGTCCATAGATGACAGAATAGCACATTGCACAGAATTACAACCCAGAACCTCCTGAACTACAGACCGGAGCTACAAACAACTGTGCCAATATTAAACTTGAAAAGTGTTCATTAAAAAATTCCCGAAGCACGTAGAGGTTATAAAACAATACATATTGATATAATTGCAAACTGTAACCCTTAAAGTAATTCTCGATGGTCGTACTTGCTTTTCGGATTGCCTGTCTTGAATGGTTTGCAAAATAGTTTTCCTCGCTGTTATTGATTTACTTTATCCAGTAACTCACATAACATTTAAGGTATTTACATAAGTATCAATCTGAAACAAACCACACATCGATATCTCAACTAGACAGATAGGTCTAATAAATATGGCTAATTGAAAACAAATATAACACCTTCTTACCCATTTGGGGAATAAATTTAAAAAAATCACATTATAGGCATTTGTATAAGAATTCTACTGAAGAGAAAAACATGATAACTCACTATGTCAAAGATAAATTGACAATTCATTTAAAAAAATATTTCACCCCTTCATAGTCCTTTGAACTAGAATTCAGAAAAATCCAAAAATTTATTTATGGGTATAAAATATCATTATTCTGAGGCGTAAAGCAAGTACGTATCTCGGCAGGTTCCGTAGATATCTAGAACTGACCTAAAACGTATTTCACGTTTTTTTACCCCCTAAGAGTTTGAATTTTGAAAAATCGTTGAATCATATTTTTTACTATTTTATTAGTGTCCCATAGATGTGAAAAATATGACGATAGCCTGTACGGTTAATAATATATCAACAATTCATTCAAAACCTTTTTCAACACTTTTCACCTACTTAGGTATTGAATTTTTAAAAATCTTGAAAATTTCTTTTCAGATATATCAATTGTAAGCGAAAATCATGTAAATGTGTTGGATATACAGACATATGGAGAAACAATTGAAAACACATTTCACAACAATTCACTCCCTAAGCACTGAATTTTCAAACATTTTGAAATCCCTTGTTAAGACATTTGTATAGATAGCCAATTGACGTAAAAATCATTATGATAGCCCACTGATTTTGATTTATATAACCAATTCACAAAAAAACATTTTTCACTGCTTGGGAATCTAATTTTTTAAAATTTTTAAACTAGCCTACTCTTCAGGTCTTCATGCAATCATAACTTTGAAGGGAAAATAAAGTTAGTAATTTGAAGAGTTTGCTAGATTACAAGGAATAATAAAAAACACATTCACATCTTTGCACACCCTTAATTGCCAAAATTTTTAAAAATCTTCAAATTGCCAACTATGTATTTTATCTGAAATCGCCTTTGCACATTGTTACCTCAACTTGCCTACTATGTATTTTTATGAGCATTCAACTGAATTAAAAATCAAGACAATAGCCTACTGGACACAACCTAAATCGACGAATCATAGAAATCACATTTCATCCCTTTCCACCCCCTTAGGGTTCAAATTTTGACAAATCCCTCCTTAACCTACGACTGGGGAACTAACCCTCCAAATTTTACGTTTACATAGCCAGCAGTTCGGGCTGTGGTTTGATCTGTCTGTCAGCCAGAGAACCCTTTAACATGCACACGCGCGCACACACACACACACACAGAGATAGGATGTTACAAAAACTGGTTAACTGTGGCAGTGTGAGAAATAAAGCAGGATATATGAACGGCAATTTGTACATAACGAGGAGCAATAAGTCACTGAACATCAAGTTTTAAACATTAACTTCCCTGCAAATTGAAAACATACAATACTCGAGAGTATTATTTTATGTTACTGCAACCAACCCACAACAAAATGCTGCTTGATACCCTCCACCTTTAGGAAAATAAAAGGGGGGTGGACACCCTTAAACTACGTACACTAATATTGTCAGGATTTTATAACATTTGAAGACGGCCCATATAGTAACATAACAAAAATGGTCCTCTCGTAGCAACTGTTTACATTGTGCAAAACATGCATGATGCGGTTTGTCATAAGGTGTGCCTAGCACGTACACAATACTGCATACATGCTTGTTTATTCAACAGCAATGCACTGATTGATAGTGGTCATTCACTGTAAATATCATGTACGGGACGGACCACATAACCAATGGTACTCTAGCATTGCAGCTGCAGTTTCACGGTAATGTAATGCACACTGGTACTTTGCTCACCACGGAGGATTACGTCCCAGACTACCACAAGTTAACTGGTGCTAGTAAGACTTACATGATGACTAACAACGCCTGTACAAACAGAAATGCCAAGACGAAGGATGAGCACACCCCATCACGAACACCAGCAAACCCTGCCAGAGCTTACAAATGTGTGGTGTGCTCAGAGGACGGGGAGGGAAACAAGAAAAGGAAACCAAAGCGGAGTAAAGCAATAATAATAACAATGAACAAAATTGACAACAGCTGAAGTCTGTCATGGTTCACAGAAATCACACTGCAAGCCAGCCGATATTAAAGGCACCACATTGTGCAATCACCTCCCCATAAACTTATCTTGACGGGCAAAAAAATAACTCAAATCAGTAATTCATCCACACTACTGAAGTAAAATTTGTACCAAGACTAAAAACAGCAGAACAAAGAATACAGTGAAGAAGTCCTCAAAGTACAGAAGTTCTGAAGATCTTAAAGAGCGAGATAAAGTAGACAGTCTTGTAGAGCAAATAATTAATAACAGTGCTTAGTGAAGAAAGAGTTCATTCATGTCTAGGCAAGGCACACACTGAATGAAGAGAAGATCCAAGAATAAATAACAGTGCCTGGCGAAGAAACATTTCATTCGGCGAAGAAACTGTTCATTCATCTCTAGGTGAGGAACAAAATGAATGAAGAGAAGAGCCAAAAATAAATAACAGTGCTTGGTGAAGAAAAAGTTTATTCATCTCTAGGTGAGATGAAGAGAAGAGCCAAGAAAAAAAAACCGTTCTTGGCGATGAGACAGTTCACTCATCTCTAGGTGAGACATTGAAGAAAAATAACAATGCTTGGCGAACAAACAATTCATTCATCTCTAGGTGAGGCACCGAAGAGAAGAGCCAAGAATGAATAACAGTGCTTGGCGAAGAAACAGTTCATTCATCTCTATGTGAGGCCCACACAATGAATAAAGAGATGAGCCAAGAATAACAGGGTGGCCACAGAAAACTGGAAATGAAATTCCCTGACTTTTCCAGGTTTTGCCTGACTATTAACACAAAATTCCTTGACTATGTGTGTAAAACTCATAAGTAGTAACATCCAATTCACCTTATGAAACGTTTCATAATTTAAGATACAGTAAGTAAGCATTACGTCTCGCCAACAGCAATGTCATTAGAGTGAATGTGAGATTCTGGTCAGCGCTTAACATTGTGGTCTTGAGCACTGGTGAGGGGTGACATGACGAGAGTATGGAACGGTGACGGAATGAAAGGGTGGGGAAAACTGAAAATCCCAGAGAAAACCCACTGACAAACTGCATCGTCCGACACAATTCCAACATGTGAAAATCCAGAGACCGACCCCACCGGGAATCGAACCCGGATCGCCTTGGTGGAAGGCGAGAGGTCTGACCCCTTGACGACCGCGGCCCAATGTCGTTAGAGATTATGAGAGACAACTAGCTATAATGACAACAGCTGGGAGAGGAGTTGGCATGACCTTTCTAAAGGAACCATCCCAGCATTCGACTGGAAAAATTTTGGGAAACCATGGAAAACCAAAATCAGATGACCGGAGCCGGAGATTGAGCTAGAGTCCTCCCAAATGAAAGTCCAACGTGTTACCATTGCATCTCCTTGTTCTGTATTTCACAACTTAATTTTTGCATACATTCTTAATCACATAAGGTATACTCCTGTATGCTTTTGTTATAAATACTGCCACCATTGATGCTAAAGTAAGTGGTGATCAAGTTTACCTCTGCATGTTACAGACATAACACAGTTAAGATTAAAGGCAGTTGCAGTAAGTGATCAGATCACTTGCTTCCAACAAAGGCAATCCAGATTTAGTCTCTGGCGGGGTCAGTTTGGATTTTCCCATGTTGGAATCGTGCCTAATGATGTCTTGGTCACTTGTTTTTAGGGATACCCCATTTCATCTACTCTTGCAGTCCAGTACTGCTCCATAAACATAATTCACCCCACACCAGTTGTCAAAATTATAGATGTTATGAGCTGTCCAAATCTCTCCACTCAGTTAATTGCAATAGGCTTTTTAGTTGTACACGTCTTTGTGAGATACTGGCACAATCAACTAACTTGTACACATATGTTAACATATTTTAACTTTATAGTTATGAACTTATGATGCTTGCAATTAGAAAACTCAAATGCACTGGACTTACTTAATACTCTTCCATCCTGCAAACAATTGTTTGAAAACAATCATGAAGAACACAAACCCTTAACTACTTACTGACATCACAGATCCAGCATCAAACTTTTTTTTCAATGTATTAAAGGCCTACATGAGAAAATTTTCCAAATGTAGGTCATTAAAATCTTTGTGATGGTTGCTTCCTTCATATTCCGCAACAGAAGTAAAAATAAAAATTTTGAAGATTAATGGGTTCGAGACTTCATTATTAACCTCACCTTCAAATTCATCCAACAAAATAAGTACACAACGGTTCCACCCGTCATATTTTGTAACTTCTCCAGTTAACAGCCTCATTTCTTGTCATCTCTCAGGGTACGGTAGACAAGTCTGTCAATCTGTCACGTGATGCTTTGTTCTCTGGTACCCGCTCATACACATAGCAGCTACATTTCTTCATATTGGCTATAGTTTTCACTTTAAAATTATTTATTTTGCAAATGCCTTTAAATTCAGTTATGTGCTCTGTAAAACTGTGTAGTTTGGGATTTTTATACATGTAATGCATTAACTATCTGACAAAGCTGTACAGGGTAGCCACAACTCCCTCTAACCCCACCCCTCATTATACATGCATGCGCAGAGATACGTAAACTGAAACTTACATACATTTGCAGTTAAAGAATTTTTTATTAAGATACACTGAAATGATAAATACGCAGGATGAGGTAGTGGCTGAACACATGCACAAGTCTGATACTTGCTGTGTGTATCTTTCTCTCGTCTCCGTGTTTAGTTGATCTTACCAGCTGCTCACAAACAGTGTATTACTTCTTATCTCGCATGAAGCAGAAGTGTCTACAGGATGTACAATCATTGTATTGGTTCTGCGGTCATTGTTTGTTCACCGTCATATGTTACTGAGCATGAGAATTCATGTTTAAATCATAGTAGGAAACACAAGGATTTGCTTAGGAAAGACCCTGAATGTCATTACACCTAATTTTTTCAAAACAAGAATAAAGTTTCATCTGTAAGTAAATTAACAAAAATTTTGTTAGTTGCATAAGGTAAATCCATGGAATTAAATACCTTGAAAAAAATTAACAGACATATTGAAAACCATTTTAAACAAACCTGCTAAGCATATTTGCAATGTCTGCTCTCAGAAGATAATGCCCGGCCTTAAAGCTAACAATTCTAGAAGCATGTGAATATTCACACCAAGATCAAAGGTGAGGCTGCTAAGTGCAGATGTGGTCGCTGCATGCAAAACTGTACTCCTTGCAGAAATAATCTAGGAAGAGAATATTTGCCACAGGAAATACTTAACTTCAATGAAAATTCTCCATTTTGGAAGTGGATGCCAGAACGGACATTCACTTTGAAGGAAGAACATTCTACGCCTAGATTCAAGGTCACAAAAGATTATGTCAATGTAATGGTTGATTGTAATGTGTTCAGACCATGGTCGTAGAAGAACAGGTCTGGACACTCGCCTATCTAACAATGTATTTTGCTTGACCCCCTTGTTGTTTGGCTGTAGTTCGTCAAGTTACCGAGAATGTTGTACTTTTTGGCGCTGTTTTCCGGGCGGTCGCACTCAAACTCCGTCCACTTTTTTTCCATTGTTAACATTATAAAGTAAATAAAGATGGCTGGAGCGTTTTCTTAAATTTGTGAACGAAGTAAGTATTTCATAAATTGATAAAAAAATATGTATTGATAAATTTTTTACCTAAGTGGGGAGGAAGTGGGCGGAGTTTGAGTCCGACCACCCTAACAGCAGCGCCAATAAATCACAATGTTCTCGGTAACTTGGTGAACTACAGCCAAACAACAAGGGGGTCAAGTTTCCAGGCGAGTGTCCAGACCTGTTCTTCCATGACCGTGGTTCAGGCTTGAAACTTCTTGCAGCTTATTATTCTCAGAACCTGCAATCATTTAAGAAAACTGACCTGAGTACACTGCTTATAATCTGGAAATCTAACACCAATACCAGGGTTACAAGACTGCTCTAATAATCCTCTTGTTCCTGAGGTAAAATAACGTTGTGAAAATAATGAAATATTATTTAAAGTGCTGCTTCTCATGGATAATGCACTTGGCTACTCAGAAGAATTAGGTGGTTTTCATCTTAAAGCATACGGGTACACAAGTATTTCTATTTTTTAGTTACAGAACAATGCACTATGTCCGAATTGTATCTTGTATAGGGCACAGTAGTTGAACAGTTATTTACTTGACACTTTCTCAATAGACATGTCTTAATGGGGAGTGCACATATCTTCCTTCAAAAAGTACATAACAGAGGTGAGCTCATGACTGCGCTGGTCAGGCACATGCATTACTACTCGACCACGACAACTAGTCCTGCGGGGAAAATGCGAACTAACGCTGTGTTGTCCTTGACGACCGCGCGCAACTGACGTGGCGCACCACAGCACCGGCCATAATACTGTGGCACGGGCAGTTGGCTCGGTTTTAGCCGCGCTACGTCTCCACTGACCGTGTGCCATGAACTCATGTCAGGTGCAGTACATTTCCCCTCCCTGTGACGTGTCTACCCACTACTAGCGCCTCGCTTCTTCCCCTCGCGGGAGGACTAGTTGTCGTGGTCAAGTAGTATCTGCGCTGTTTGTACTGCATGTACGCACGTGTGTGTGTGTGTGTGTGTGTGTGCTGCGGTTGAAAAGCCATGTGCAGTGTTGTCAAGCCTCACCCCATGCTGAAAGCACCCATGCACATATTGTTGCCCTGTTGTCACGCGTACCTCGTGGTTGGCTGACATAATTACTTTGAAAACACATTGAAAATGTTACAAATGTCTTTATGGAATTATTTTCATTACATGTATGATTTATTTATTGCCTTTAGGTTCTACAAACAGATTCGTTGACTCTAAAACATTACACTTTTAAATATGTTAGTTTATTTTTACGCTGCATTCAAGAACAATACATACAACCAACTTTAGGAAAAATCGAGTTACACAATGGACTGTAGAATGCAGACAAAACCTTACGTAACTCAGCGCCTTACTGTGTCATGCACCCACCTTCCTCATAGCACTGCACAATGTACCATCTTCGGCCGTCTTCTTCTTCAACTCCAACAGCTCAGTAAAGCTGCAAACAACACATATAACTCATGTTAATAAGATGATAAAACAACATATCAAGTCCAGGAAAATACTCCAATCCAACCTTAAGACGTCAGCAACCTTATTGTATAGGAAATAATTGACGGCAGACAACAACCAACTTTGATACGTACAATGGTTGCGGTTTGAAACCAAGCAAACACGTGCCTTGACAATCACTGAACATATCTCAGCATCCATTGTTTACATACCATACTTGTGATTCATTCCTTAATAGAGGCTGCCACATGTAGTAAAGTAAAATGTAAGTGAAACATTTCAAACACTGAACTGCAGACAAACTCTCACCTTTCTAACAATCCACTCCACGTCAACAAAAGAGAGATTACACTGAACCCTCCTACTCATGTATACTTTACAAAGTCTTCGTAATCATTTACAAAAATTTAATTAATGTTACAAGTTGTTATATATTAGTGAAAGAAATTACTAAAAAATTTTATTCCAAAACGTTTCAACAAAGTTTGTTTTATAATTAATGGGAGTCTATACATAAATTGACTATGGTGCACATGAAACAAATGTCCGCCGTGGTACTTAACAGTCAATTTGACCATTTGGAAATTTTCTGTTAAATAAAACTGAAGGATAAAAAACAAAGGGCCTGTACGAGGGGACAATCAGCTCAGAAGTTCATATGCACCTGACTAAGGAACTAGGTATAACCTTACATTTACCCAAGCATATAAGACCTTATCAGTGCAGCGTAGTCTATGATCTTGAACTACAAATATATATGCGCACTCAGTTAACACCCACAACAGTCTATTACTATCTTGCACTACGAATACATAAGTACACTCTGTTATCACCCACAACAGTCTATTAATATCTTGCACTACGAATACATCAGTACACTCTGTTATCACCCACAACAGTCTATTAATAACTGGCACTACGAATACATCAGTACACTCTGTTATCACCCACAACAGTCTATTACTATCTTGCACTACGAATACATCAGTACACTCAGTTATCACCCACAACAGTCTATTAATATCTTGCACTACGAATACATCAGTACACTCTGTTATCACCCACAACAGTCTATTACTATCTTGCACTACGAATACATCAGTACACTCTGTTATCACCCACAACAGTCTATTACTATCTTGTACTACGAATAAATCAGTACACTCTGTTATCACCCACAACAGTATATTACTATATTGCACTACGAATACATCGGTACACTCTGTTATCACCCACAACAGTCTATTACTATCTTGCACTACGAATACATCAGTACACTCTGTTATCACCCATAACAGTCTATTACTATCTTGCACTACGAATACATAAGTACACTCTGTTATCACCCACAACAGTCTATTAATATCTTGCACTACGAATACATCAGTACACTCTGTTATCACCCACAACAGTCTATTACTATCTTGCACTACGAATACAT
>PNEQ01094591.1:0-25064 GCA_003012365.1 Medauroidea extradentata
ACAATACTTTACTGTAAAACGGCTTTACAGTTTGACTCACTACTTTTCAAGTAAAATCGTCCACCATCATGACTTCTTAATCTAAAAAAAAAATGAACAAAACACTGTCGGTAAAAATACAACAAAAGAGATTACTACATTCTGGTAAACAAAAGACATACAAAAGAAAAACAAATAACTCTTTCAATTGTTCTCAACATAATTAAACCAATTGCAAGAACTGTTGCAATTGGTTTGGGGATGGTTGTTAACAGTTATATCAGATGCAGATTTAGATTTAGACGTGGTAAAATGTTTAAAGCAGCAAATGATCATAGTTTAAGCGACAACTGAGCGCAGTCATTTCGTGACATCATCATTCTACAATTAAACCTCATACTTGGTCTCGGTGCAAGAGCTACACTTTTAAACACAATTACTAGAAATTATTATATTCCTGAGGGGTGTAAGAAAACTATTTTTTTTTCTATGTGTAGGCCTATTTTAAATATTTATGTTGAACGTTTGACAAAGTTTTCTTACCAAAGCAAGCAAACAAAAACAAAGGCTTGTTAGACTGGACATTCATATTTTAATATAAACATTTCACTTAAACCTCTGATTACAAAGAAGGATCATATGAATCTGGATTTTCTTATGGCGGTATAAATATACTCAATGAATATTTGAGGCACCCGCCAACCCAAAACAATATACAGTCGTGAATATCGAAGTCCATTAACTTGTTATATAAAACTTGCACAGCACCAGAGTTAAAATATTAACAATCATATCTCACCTCATGTGTCTCGTACCTGGAATTGTAAGTTGTATGTCCTGATTTGAAAATTATTAGCTGATAAAAACAATGATTGTAGGTGGAGACTTCACATACTACGTCAGACGCAGAAGCACATGGAAGTGCCCTCTTATCAGATACTGTCTTCGAAGAGAAAAGTGCAGCAAAGGAAGTTGTTCCACAATTTGTAGATTTGAAACCCAATCAACCCAATGATAGAACAATTTTCCCCGTGCAAAATTTTAAGAACAAAACTCTCTCATTTCCAACGAAATGGTACACTGACCATAAATGGTTACATTATGTTGCAGGTGTCAGTGGTGTGACGTGTTACTATTGTAGTCGTTATGTTCAAAACAGTCAAGACAGAATTTTAGCAAAACGATGCAATCCTGCCATCACTACCAAAGGTTTCACAAACTGGAAAAAAGCATTGGAAAAATTCAAGACCCATGAATGTTCAGATTCTCATTTGCAAGCCGTACTCAGCTACAAACAAACAAACGATTTGTCACCTATAAATGTGCAGTTAAAAACAAGTTTATCAACAGAACAGGAATGTGCGTATAAGTGTTTAGTCAAAATATTGAGCACTGTGAAATTTCTTGCTCAGCAAGGACTGGCATTTAGAGGACACCAACTTGATGGCGGCAAATTTCAACAACTTATAGCATTGCGAGCTGAGGATTGCCCAGAACTCAGAACATGGCTGCAAAGAAAAAAAAAAGGATTGATGCAGTCCGGACATACAAAACGAAATACTGATGCTGCTATCAACTGAAGTGGTAAAAAAACTAGTTGCAGACATCGATTCACAAAACCCAGTTATGTTTTCTGTTGTGTGTGATGGGACCCGTGATGTTTTAAGGTAAGGAGCAGATCGGTATCTGTTTAAGGTATGTGGATGAAAACCTCAGCCCAATAGAACTCAACTTTCGTTGGCCTTTACGATACTGAGAGCACAACTGGTGAGGCAATATCAAATATAATATTTGATGTACTCTTACGGCTACAACTTTCTACATCATATTTGAGAGGGCAAACATATGACGGCGCTTCAAATATGAGTGGCCACAAAAAAAGGCATACAGGCTGTTGTGAAAGAGCAACAACCGCTTGCACCATTTATTCATTGTGGGGCACATTCAGTAAATCCTTTGCTTCAGGACACTTGTGATGCTTCTAATATTATTAGAAATGTGTTGCAGTTGGCTCAAGACCTAGGTGTTCTTTTCAGTCAATCACTTAACGCTAGACACGAACTCAAAAATATTATGGAAATAAATTGTAGTTCTCCAGTAACAAATATTACAAGTATAAAGCCTTTATGTCCGACAGGGTGGGTTCACCGAGGAAGTCAGATCAATAAAATTTTGCAAAACTACGGTTTGCTTCTTAAAACACTTGATCAGTTAGATGCAGATAAAAACTTTCATGCTCACGGTTTGTTGGAAAAATTTGAATCAAGTGCAACTGTGTTAGGACTTTTAATGGCTAGGCGTGTAATAGAGAAATTAGAAGTACTCAACAAGGCATTACAAGGTTCACAGCAGACTGTCAGTGGGATGATGGAAGCAGTCACTCTAATCGAAGACTCAATTTGTAAAATGAGATCAGAAGTTGAATTTCAAAATATATTTACTGAAATAACCCGTTTTACTATGGAATACAGCTTGAAAGAGTTGCAGTTACCAAGACAGAGGAAACCGCCGAAACGTTTCACTGGGTCAGCAGAAGCCTTTGAAGCAACAACGGTTGATCAATATTACCGTAAAGAAATTTTCATGGTTGTCGATTCTGCACTAAGTGGACTAAATTCAAGACTAAACCAAGAAGATATTAAAAAAACTGCAGAAACTGGAAGTAAGTTTGCTGAAGGGAGAAATTTGTGACGAGCTAGCATGCTATCCAGAAGTGGATTCTCAGTCACTGAAGACGGAGGTTAAACTATTTCTGAAAAAACACAATCCAAAATCTGTTAAGGATGTTTCCAAATTACTTTTGAACTCTGCGCCAGAAGTTCGGCAGCTGTTTTCAAATATAGAGGTACTGGTCAGATTGCTGCTTGTTGTACCCAGCTCGTCTTGTGCGGCCGAAAGAAGTTCCAGCTCTCTACGAAGGCTGAAAACGTATCTCAGGTAGAAATGATTTTTAAGTGAAACTATTTAAAATTTATTTGGCTGTAAAATTACGTATAACAAATAATAACTTAATGAAATCTTCACACTAATAATGACTTTAAAAAATTGACACAAGTGTATAATTTTTTAAATTATATTTGTACATCTTTTATATGCCATTAAATAATTCACATTTATTTTAATTTCCAGATCAACTATGACGCAGACAAGACTTAACCATGTAGCTGTTCTCCATGTTCATCAACATGAGCCGGACTGACTTGATTTAAATATCATTGCATCCCAATTCATAAGTCGAAATGAGAGAAGAGGACATGTATTTGGTAAACGTAAACACACTATGAGTACCAGCACAGAAGAAAGACTTTTCTACAAAATACATGCTCTGTTATTCTAGACGACAAACAGTGATGTGATTTGAAGATCTTAGATGTGGTCAGTTAAAGTAGTCGGTACATAAGAAATTTGGTATGAACAAGAATGCAAAGTTTGATCTATAAAAAAATGTATAATGTTTCCAAGTGTGCTGTTAATGTACCTTATTTGAAATGTCACGAGTGTAGTAGCAGTAGCAGTAGTAATTGTACTAATAATACTAGGAGAAAATAATTTATTCCTAAGGTTATTATAATTGTAAAATTATTTCCTGGGCAAGTAATTTTTTTTAAATTTCCCCTCTCCCCAATTTTTTTTTTCTCTCAAACTCAGATCAACTTCATAAGTTTTTCACAAAATCAAATTACATCTTAAGAAAACTCTAGTGTTTCTAACAGCCGTATAGCCAATTTCTAGATGTGAAAACTTCTTAAATAACACTATTTTGCACCTTTCATATCCAAATTTTTCCGGGGGAGGGCCCCCGGACCCCCCGCCCTAGAAAGTGGGAGATGTAATTACAAGCTGCCGAATTCTAACTTGTCCTCCCCCCCCCCCCCAAACTTTACGAACACAGCTACGCCAATGGTGCCAGATCATAAACGTCTTCAGTAGAAGGCCGCGGCCTTAGATCTGTTTAACACTTATTATGACTCTCCAAAGGCAATGGCTGTACCTGATTCGTTACACAGCCCTGCATACCGGCGAATCAGAGGGAGCCACTGTCGTTGACGAGATAAAATAAGTATTAAAATGACCCTTCCTGGCAGTGTTGCCAGATCTAAGGCCGTGGCCTCCTAAAGACGGCTATTGCCGGGTCCAACACCTCTCAAACCTATCCTACAACGAAATGTTCGGCACGCCCGCGAGGGACGCTGTTTCGTGTGCAGGCACCCACGACGACAACCCCAGTGACTACGTGTATATATGACACGCGTGGGGGACATCAGCAGCGGGCACGTCACTAGCACGTCGATAGAGCCTGCATGCGTGCGCAGTTACTCGCCCACGCACCGCCACCTGGCAGACAAGAGCGGCGCGGCAACACCACGTGACTTCTACGCTTTTTTCGAAGCCAATATGGATAAAATACTCGATGACAATCCTAGATAATCGTATTTGCCAAATTCATGAGTAAATATTCGTCCAGAATTACTAATTCGTTAGGCGTGATATCTTGCGCCGCAGTTAAATGCACGAGGTTCCGGCGTCAGAGATTGAGCCTCTGAAGTTCGTTACATTGGAAACAATTTTGTTTATAACATTGGCTAAATCTATTGTCTAGGATTGCTGTTGTCTAATTTGTGCAAATTGGCTTCAAGAAACCTGCAGTTATATAGATTCACGCTTTTAGCGTTGAATTATGTACCACGCCCTATTAAGGCGTCCGCCTGGTGAAGGGCGTGTTTGTGCGTGTGAGGCGAAATTCGTTGAAGCGCTGCAAGCGACGCCGGTCACCACATGCACTGTGATATCGCTAGAGAGGATGATACATCTCGAACATATTTTGTGCCAACATACCCTTGAAAACTCTGTAATTAATTACAATGCATATGATTAAGTGATGTACGTCTGACATGACGCAGCTGTCAACAAACTAATAGTAGGCACCAAATGTAACAACAGCAGGATTCTTATTGGATCAGCCAAATAGGACAACACCTCTACATTAAAGAGAAAGCCTGTCATCTTCTGGTAAACTGAACGTGCGTTGAAACCCAGCAAACAGTCAAGTTTGCCCGCGATAAACCATCCTCTCTAGATATCGCATCACGCGCAACGTCCCGCATAGCATTTTTACTGTGGGACTTGAAGTAAGCTGTGACCCTATCATTTTATTTAACTCGTCACTGTAGCGAAGTCCAACATAGACCTCAGTTTCGAAAGAATCCAATACACACATATCGAGAAACAACCGACTGAAAAAACCCCATTTTAGTTTGTGGCTTTAAAAATAATTCTTCCAATATAGGTGTGGTCTTAAATGTCATTTTTACAAGTAGTCTGATGTGTTGACAAGCATTGTAGATGGACATTTACCGGTCTCAAAGAAAAAAAAGTAAGTCTGAACACGCTACTCGCTGTTCGAACACCAGCCAAGCCACTACCTCAAGATAACATAATATATAATTCAGCGCTAAAAGCATTAGATTAGTTGAAAACTGTAGGTTTCTCGAAGCCAATTTGCAAAAATCAAAAAACAACCTTAGGTTTCACCAACTTTCTGAGCAAATATTTTCCTCCATTAACATATTTCTGAAGAACATCTCCGACACTGAAATATTGAACATTTAATTAAGGAACGAGAGATTGCGCTTAATAAATGCATCTTTCCGGGTAAATGTTTGCACACAAAGTTGGTAGATATTATCTAGGGCTGTTCTGTAGTTTTTCTATTATGGAAATATAACATTTGAAAACTTGTAGATTTAAATTGGAGTATTTAGAGAGTTCTTTTATCTGCCACATAACACACACTCTTAAAAGTGGTTTCCACAAGAGACATTTTGTGATAAGCTTTCAGCCAATCAGAGCCTTGATGCTAGCGACAGGTTTTAGTTTGGACGCTCATCGCTGGTACCGGGTACATAGAAGTATAAGAAATTTTTGCGGCCGCCTGCCCTAGGACGCAGAGCAGTGAGGTTCATTTCTGCCAATAGGCGTCTACTCGGTGAGTGCGACCCTGTAACAAGAACCATGTTCTATTTCAGTGCAATGTGCCCTTGAGCTACAAGCACTTGTTCCCTTCGTGAAGTAGGCTTTATTTTATGAATTCGGTTCTAGAACTCTAGATGTGAATTGGCTCGTGCCTTTAGTTGACGACTGGGACATTCTTGAGTACATATGAGCCATTCTTGTGGATTCGAACAACGGCATGTGTGACGTCACTTCTGCAATGCATTTTTCAAGGAATTGGAGAGAAGTAGGGGCCCTCAAATGGCTAAAGTCTTAAGAGCCGCAGAGGGTGAAGTGACAACACATCACACAAGCCAGACTCGAGATTCGATCCTAAGACCTCTCACATCGTAGAGCGGCACCTAACCGACTACACTACGGAGGCCTGCACGAGTATTTGGAAAGTACTCAACATGTGTGTGATGTACTTTAAAAATATTATATGCCTGTACAACACCCACTTCACATCCGTCAATATTATTTAAAGCTTTTTTTCTCGAGGCCGGAAATGATGTTTTTTGCTGTAATTTTTAGGTGTGTACAGTACTAATGTATCTTTAGTATTACGAGATATAGGCCGTTCACGATAAATTGAGCACAGCATAAAGTTTTCTTTCAGTTGCTTTGCAGTCATATTTACTATTTTTAATATGAAAACTCCCATATAAATAACAACCAGTGTAAATGTTTCAACACACTCAAAAATTAAAATCTATTAGCCCAATAAAACATATTTTTAAGTAATTACAAGTTCTGCTGAGTGCTCAGTTTATAGTGAACAGCCTATAAAATTATAGCTCACTAATTAAATGTCTTCTAAAGACGATCTAGCGGTGAAAAGACTGCACGCCAGATTTGTGACTTGTGCCTAAAGAGTAGGGTGAGGCATAATGTGAATACTGCTGTCACCCTTAGCACTAAGGCACTTCTATGCCTCGAACACACAGGCAAATATAACTGAAGTTAGAAACAGATAACAAATTAATCTGATCCTATTAACTACCTATACACTAAAAATACAACCTAGCAACAATTTTGAATTTTGTCTGTTTACTAATGGCATTGAAGAACGTTTTATTGTCTGAATGTTCGTTCAGTTTCTTAAATTGAATTTACGGTTTTGATTTGTGATACAGTATTTAGAACAGCCAAGACAGGCATTTTCATTTTCAAACTGCAAAATTCTGATGCAGAGCATTTAAAAGCTGCAGACATGTAATATTCCTTTATCTCAATTGTTATACTACCATACGCCATAAGAATGTAGCTTACTGCTGAAAGTCTGATAAGAGGTGAGCCGACAATAAAACTGGATGCCAATTCAGGAGGGCCTTGTACTCAGGAGCTATGTTGTAACAGACGCGTGTATATCGTACATATAGCTTCAATGCTTCTAGACCTTGGATGTGCAAAATATCTTTGCCCAGATAGTGGTGCTCTTAGAACAAGTCTTCACAAATTGGGCATCGCAAGCTTTAATATGATGAGGTAACTGGTGAATGAGCTGTCCACCTTAGGGCCTTAGAACTGTATGAAAATTCTTAAGCCATAGTAGCACAAATATAAATTTTCAAAAGCTTTCATTCATCAATAAATTTTTAGTTTCAATGTTAATTTTAAAATTGCTTTTTAAATATTGAATAAAAAAATTTACAAATTTTTACTGTGCAGCAGAATAATTAAATTTACATCAGATGCAGGTACAACGAACCACTTTCAAAGTCACATATACAATGCCTGCAGTTCTTATGTATACGTTATGTTTGAAACTAAGCACTCTTTTTACACAGAATAATTGATGGATTTGTTTGTACAATAGCCACAATCATAACAACCATGATTAACAGATGGTTTCAGGTGTGAAGATAAAAAATACATAACTGTTATCCGTACTAGTCTTAAACAGAAGGAAAAATAATTAAAACCTGGGAGATTCAATGAATGTCTCAACAATCACTTTGTTTTTGTTTTAATTTCCTGTAGGAAATGGTTTTGCAAGAAGACCAAATCTTAATAGTCATTGTTATTCCAATAGAAACTTTGAGTACAGAACAATGAAGTTGTTTTTAACCCTTTTGAAACATTGTGGTGTACAGATGTTTTACTATAGTTAAGACAGGTAAATATGACTAAGATAAATGTTTGTATTAACTGTTTAGGTCTGGTGTCCTTTGGAAAACAATTTCTCGGAAGGAAAATGTAAAATTATAAACTATTGTTTTGCTGTTCCATGCAGCCTCCTAGGGTTTGCCAGTACAGTATAATAATGTTCACATCATGTATTGATGCTACATTTGCTTAGCAGAAATATGAAGTTTTAAATTCACCTATTGTTTTTACATATTGAAAGGTTTTTTAATGGAGATGTAGTACAGAGTGTAGCTGCCACATATCTATGTTGTGAGGAAATAAAACTGGTTTCAGACATGAATGTCAACAGTCTAATTATCTTCCCTCCTGGTGTTACATCAATGAAATCCATAAATATTCCTTTTAATGTGAATGCTGCTATATGTCTACAGTTTGTAACACAATTGACTGTGATAACTGAACTGACCAACTGAACTGACCAAATGACTGGCAATGATGTACATAATTCACGTTGCCTTTTCAGTCAATACAAGTTGGCCTCCAACAAACTCCAAGTTGTTTTTACTAACATCTATTCATATCCCACAAAATCTGTTGATTTTATTTTACGTATTTTTATGGGGCTTTACATCACATCAACAGCGAGATCATTATAGACCTTTACATAAAGAGAGTAACTAGGAAAGTACTCGACTGCCGTAGCCTACATTACAAGATCTTCACTGGGAGCGATTTCAGGACACCCTAGAAAACCCAAATCAAAATGGCTGGTGCTAAGGATCGAACCCAGATCCTCTTGAACTTGAGTCCAACACATGTTATTGTGCCACTTCCCTCAGTCAGAAACTGTGGTGGCAGAACCTTTGTAGAACATATGTGCATGCCCCACTGCAAAAAACTGTTTACAGGGCAACCCCACTGATGTCCTTACAATTATTGTTTGCCTAGGCTTATGTTTCACCATTAATTACCCCAGAGGGGACAGTTAATACAGTGACTAGGACCCTCGCCATCCGCAAAGATTATTTGGGTTTGATACCCGTTGGGGTAAAAATATATTTTTACATGCAGCAATCATGCCGGATGTCATTGGTCAGCAAGTTTCCTCTACTGTCTCCCATTTCTTCTGCCCCTTCGTCCCTCCACTTCTCCACAACAATGTCATATCACCCCTCACCAGCGATGAAAATGTTGCTTTGAAACACTGACCAACGTCTGCTTATTTACTTCACTCTGAATACAATGTTGTCTACGCGGTAGTATGTTACATGTACTACGTTTACCTGTCAAGTGCCTTTTGGAACCGGAAGAATAAGACAAGCAAAGAAAGTTAGGTATTACGGTGAGTGAATATTAGTGCTTGGGGCCTGAGCAAAGACATTCCATACAATATTTACAGCTGTGCAAGATACATTTGAACGGACTACTGAAAGAAGAAGCATGTAGACTTGAGAGTAACTTCTAGCTTAGTTAATCATTGTGTAAACAGTATGGTACTTGTACATAGCACAAGACAGTGTGATTTTCAAAGTGTACTTCTATGGTTAGCTGACAGATACAATTTACAAACATAAGCGTTTGATCCCCTAAGAACCCTGCTATAGATGGTTCATGATAAACTGAGTACTTTTGAAGAACACCTTATCTAGAATAATTCTTTAAAAATATAGTTTATTTTCACTTCAGATAACTTTTGAGAACTGCACAATCTATATATTCTGATCAATACTGAGGGTACTATGTTTGTATTAAAAAGTAACAGAATACAAATAATCTGGTAGAAAAAAAATAATTAGGCTTTCAAAAGTCAACTCTCTCTCATAGTAAACATTTGTACCAGACTGTAGCACTAATATTCAAGTGCATCACCCTTATTTGTACTTTCCTAGTTTTCACTATTCTTGTTTGAGGCAAACAAAAGACTTTTGAAAACCATAATTAGCCTTGTTAACAGTGGAGCACATAGTGAAGGGGAGCAAAGAAGGCATACGGCAAAAGCCCTATGAAAATGTTTGAAAATTTTTTTTTGTGTATAGCAGACATTTCTCATGAAATTAATACTGTAGATTTTACTAAACCATTAAAGTGAAATTTAATTGCTTGAATTAAAATCTATGTACATATAACTTGACTATGGCAGACATTGTCAGGCTAGTGTATATCTTATGGTACTGTCACTAATGCTACCCCTGAAGCACCTTGTCCATTACCATAATCCCGTCCCTTTAATGCCTTTATTTGAACAGTAGGTGCTTGAATACTTCAATACCACACTCTGCCTGTGCAGACAAACAGTATGTTTCTTTTACTGACTACACAGTCACAAGTCAGTACATATGTATTTAATTTAAGGGCTTGGACAGTATCATAATAAAGGAGTCCTGGTTTGAAAAAAATTATAATTTTATTCACATCTTGACTGTAAACATATTGAGCAAGATCTGTCTTTTTGGTTAACAGTAGCAATCAATACTTACATAATTCAAAAGTAGTATAGTATTTACCATACCAACGTTATATAGCAAATTGCTCCCGTAGCTAGAATTTTTGTGTACAACCAGAAGCGGATTTGTAGTTTTGTTGTTGAGGGACTACACCAAAATTGCCCCCCCATCCCCCCTGACTTTTCCAAAACAACCTGCCACTCTCTCACCCAGTTACTCTGACACACCTAAAATCCCAGTCGAATTTTGGAATACGTAACTGTAAAAAAATGTCAATCTTCAACTATATTCAAACTGGATACTTTTTTTCCTTGAAAATTTGCCACCCCTATGGTTTTTCCCACCCGCTAAGCCCCCCTGTAAATCCAGGCATGTGTACAACCAGGAAGTATGCAGTTTCAACCAAGTTCTGCAAAACAACATCCATTCCGACCAATGCTTCACTTTTTACAAACTCAAAGCTCACAACACACACATAGGTACTAGGTAAACATAAACTTTGTAATCAGTTATGTATGTTTGTACTGAAAATAAATGTGGGAAAAGTTACACAATTACTATATACAATGAATAACAAAGCTGTCTCGACATATACGTAAGTACAATACCACAGACATAGGTACATAAAGGAATGTGATGATAGAGGAATGTTTGAATAACAACAAAAACCACTATCAATCTTCCTTTTGTTCCTGAGTCAGAAAAAGCCATTTTTGGGCATTTTGAGATGCCTCGAAACCATTTTTCAAAGCAGATAGGATATCTATTTCAAAAATTGGAGAAACATAATTTTACAAACAATGTTTTTTTTTTTTTTTTTTTTTTTTTTTTTGACAGATATATGTTAAACGTACATTTAGTAGTATCCTTTAAAATTAACCTTCTCTAAATACGTTGCAAACACAGTTCATGCATAAGCTGTAAAGAGCTCTTCAGAAAAAATTTTTTTTAATATAATCAATAACAAAGCACGTACGCTATTAATAATACAAACATTGTACGCATAACAATTATCAGATATTTTATTTCCCTTTCTTTCATGAAGACAGCATGACGAAGACACATGGTCTTTACCCTAGGCTCAATACCAAAAATCTGACACACTTCATGCAGTACCTGCTGCAGCAAAGGACATTAAAGCAAATAAATAACTTTTTTCCTCCAAAAATGTCACAGTTGTCACCAAACTGGTCTTTGTTATTGTCTTCACTTACAAGTGTGTAACAGATTACTGCCCCTTGGCCAGTTCTGCAAAATGTCTTTGTTTGTGCAACTGTTCTCCACATCAAAACTAATAATGGAAAATTGTAACATACAATGTTTCATTTCTGTAAGAAAATTAGTCAAAACAAAATGAAAATTCTTAAATGCAATAAAGATCACAATGCTTATCAAATATTCACTCAGGGTCTAACAATAAGCACATTAGTCAATTTTTTATCTTACCTATGTACGTAATCATTACGTATTTTTTCACACAAACATTATTTAAATACAAAAATGACTGCAATACATCCAAACACAAAAACTTTTCATTCAAGCTAAATCTACATGAACTTCAGTGATGAAAAATTACAAAAAAAAAAAAAAGTCACTCGTTTTCAAAAGGTTTTGCAAAATAACACAGTTGTCTTATTTTTGTTTCAGTCAAAACTTTTAAACCAATTTTTATAAAAGATCTGATTTTTACACCACATCTCTCTGTTTTTTTTATCAACCTTCATTTCAAACCACCTCTTATCTTAGTGCATTTTTCCTACACATGTCAAGTGTAGGACTTCGACTTAAAATTTGGTTCTTTCAGAATAAACCAATACTCCCACTCTTCCCTATACAACTTATAAATTGCCTTATTAAATGATATATACTCTAACAAATTTCACACAAACCTAAATCTCTTTTCCAAGTCTTTTTACCACATTGTATAGTCATCAAACCTCTTTCTAAATTTTTGCTATTATCTTGGAAAATATGTTCATTTCTTTTCTTCTCATTGCATCAAAAATCACCCACAAACAAGTCATTCAATCTTTCCTGACCGCCTTCCCTCTCCATTTTTTGTTTACTGAAAGTCTTATTAACCATTACTGTGAAAAAAACAAATCATAATTCGGCCTTCTTCAATCTATTCCACTTCTTCGGCCATACCTCATCCATGTCTCACATTACTTATCTTGCCACTTAAAAGCTTATTTTATACATATAATGTTCAACTATTCTTTTATTAATATTTCAAACACAGCTCAAAACACATTTTATCTATTCACACATTAATATGCTTTTATGCACATCCAAGAACACCTCGAATATCAAACTCCATTCCAACGACAAAATTATATCACAGGTAAAAAAAAAATACACACAAAATTTGAATTTCAAGGCTGCATGCATGTCCAAACATTTGTCTCAATGACCAAAGTGACTGGTTCATAGACAAATGAACTGGGATAAAAAATGTTTCTGCAATATAAAAATTCCTGATAAAATTGAACCATACTGCATGGCAAACCATTGAAATGCATCTGTTTTAACAGCTTCAACTTTGCCCAATGTTCACACAATCTTTAGGCTTCAACATCCATAAACATCATGCGAACGTCCAGCATGAACCTCCTAAGGAAACAGTAACTAACTGTGATTCATTAGTTACAAAACTGTAAACAATTCCCATTACTGAAGCATGAGAAAGTCAGGTTTTCAGCGCAGCGAGGGCTATATGGGCTCATCTTTAATGACAGGCACTCTGACGGTAGCCGCGACCAGGCCCACGCGACGCATCTGCATGGAGCTGACGCAGTGCCAGCGGTTTGTTTGCGGGTTGTATTTCTCGACAGTGTTGAGGTGGTGGATGCCGTCCAGCCCACCCAGGCAGTACACTCGGCCGAAGCACACAGTGATTCCAAAGTCACTGCGCGGGACATTCATGGGCAACAGCAGGGTCCACTCGTTGGTGAGAGTATTGTACCTGCAAACGAACAAATTATTCTGTTTCATTTGGTCAAACCTCAAGCCCTTCTTCCAAGTAACATTAATACTTCATAACCACTCTCCAGTCTACTTCTGTAATGCTGCTCAATAGAATAACTTTCACTCTTTATACATCTGTACAGAGTACAGCTGCACTTAATAAATTACTGCCAAGAACTCTATCACAAACTACAAATTTTTTACTTCCTATAGATATCAACCAAATGATTAAAATTATTATTTAATAAGCATGATGAGTGAAATATTAATAAAATACTTCCGTTTAAAGACTTATTCATTTAAAATAAGAATATCTTTCCAAATTTGTACAAAAGAGGTTTGTACTGTATTTTAAAACTGTTCAGTACACGTTACTTTCAAAATTAAGTCCAAAATCTCAAGTTCCTTTCATGTAATGTACTTTATATTCTTTGTAATAAGATTTCACTCTACAACACACTGCAGAGCAGTATAGACACATACCTGACAATGTGTGAACGTGAACTATAATACAGTACTGTACTTAGGAACCTGTAGTTTTCGGGAAAAGAATTTTGCATCACTAATTTTGTTTCAACATCTTACATGCATTTCTACAAATGTGCTTCATGGTTATTGGCAGCATGTCTTTGTGTGGAGTCGTCACTTATTTGACTGCGCCCATAAAGAACAAGGTTTCTGAGACACCACACGTCTTTGATTAGCGGGTAGAAGCCCAGGCCACTGAGAATTAATAACATCCTATCACTGACCAATGCAGCAAAGCTACAGGTGTGCATGTAAGGCATTGAAATACGTATGTTTAAAGCAACCAGTACTAATAATACTGAATGATTAAACAAGACTTGTACACATCCGTCAAAGCAACTAAGATTCCAAACCTAGGAACACAATACAGGTAACCAGTTACTGTACTTTAATGTCCTGTCGAATAAGAAGTCACTACAAGCAGAACCATCGTTTCAGACAGGCAGGCAGCTGGGAATGAACCTTTCATAACTTGAATTACTGATCTAGCATTTGTCTGTCGTGTTTGTTGAAAATTACAAAAAAAAATCAGAATTTCCACACCGGGTGTACTGTATTGTAAACTCCCAGGGTGTATTGATGATCAGCAAGCACAGTAAAACCATGTTATGAAGCTTCTGAAGGGACTGAGAAATTTTAACATCCTAACTAGGAAAAATTCTTAAAAGGACACATTACTGTTGTATTTTTAGACACTGTAAAAACTGTTCAGACTTATTTAGGGGGAAAACTTATTAAGTAAGAACTTCTTTAGAGGGTATGAGTAGGCAACATTATGTATAGACAAGAGCAACAGACTTGAGGTGTGGACACATCTGACAATCCCCTGGGACTAGGTACACTAAAATAATTAATGCAATGTTATTTATAATACTCTAAAACTATTAAAGTAAAATAAAAATGCTGAGAACAGTTTAGTTTAAGAATAAAAACCTACATAGCGAAAACCAGACAAAATAAGAAGCACAGGACACCGACGACACCAATCGCACAGCAAAAACACACTCTAACATAGGATTTAATATTATTTTAATGACATTGCTTTGGTAACAAACTTGATAAACCATTAAAAATCCAAGGATAATGCAAACTAAGCAATGTTGAAGAAACTGCAATACTGAGCAAAATATATAAAATTTTGATAGCTGGAAGATCCCTACATACATTTTTACAAAATTAGTTATTACAGTACTTATTTACCGTGTAAAACCAATTATAGTAGCCTACGTGTTTTATTCATTAAACAGGATAAGTTTATCCTGTCTGAAATAAAATAACTCTTCTGCCCATTTCCCAACTTAAATTACTTAAAATAAATTTAAACCTCAGGGTAAATAACAAAAACTCTATTTAAAATAAAGTTTCTCTCTACCATTTAAATACTTTTAAACATGCTCTCCGTATAACATGAACCACTGGGTATAAATATTCAATCAAAACCATAATTTAATTTATCAACAAATGAAAATAAAAACATGCAGAAATATAGGAAGTTCCAGTAAATAAATTAATATTTTCAATTAAAAAACCCTCAGTCTATCTCCCCCGAGATGTAATTCAATTACAGTCAAATCTCCTTAATACAAACCTGAAGAGAACAAAATTCTTGCTGTTTGTAATAAACAGGTTTGTATTATCAGGTGTGTGCAAAAACATTTAAAAGTTTCTAAAATTTTTGTCCCTCAGATTATTCCCACAAAACAAACATTTTTATAACCACAATGAATACCATTAACTAGAGGACCTTATACGTAATTCATTGTCTTATTTATACAGAAAAATTTTACTGTACATTTCAGTTATTGTTTAATTTTTCACCACATTCCAAGGGGATCAAAAATCACTTCGTATTAATGAGAATTTTGTATTAACAGGGTTTGTATCAACAAGGTTCCACTGTAAAGTCACCTTCACCATAACTCAATAGGTCATATGTTGCATAATGGCGTAGCACTGGCAAGTTGTAAAATTCTTAAAACTTGAACACTAAAATACAGTATTTACCCATGTACCACCTGCCCCCATACAAGACCCGCACCCCATATTGTCAACATACTCTCTAGAAAAAATTTTTTTTTCACTATTTTGTTTGAATTTAATTTACTTTTGCGTAAAGAACGTAATGAAATTATACCCCAGAAGTATAAATACTGCGTAGCACCATGCACAGCATGTTGGAACAAAGATGGCAATGGCTGGCTGCAATAAACACTGGCAAACAATCCATGGCAACTTATACTGCACTCTGTTAGCTACGAGCCGTAACTGAAGAGCGCGCTCAGCTGCACTGTACTATGGCGCGATCTGACAGACCCCAGCTTTTTAGTTTGGTTTTCTGGAAAAAATTTACAGGTGGTACACGAATAAATACAGTATATTAACCAATTAGTTTGTCAACATGCTTCCAAAAAGTATCGCACGGCTCTAAGCAAACGTCACCATCTGTATTTTAGTGATATTAAGACCCTTTGTGCTAGCATTGTATCAAAATCTTCTAATTTTGACGTAACATAAAAACTTTATGCCAAAACGATACCACTGCCACTAATTTCTCTTAATCTCCAACCCAAGTAATTGTGGCTACTTCATAAACCTTCTCACCCCTGGAAAAAACTGCCTACTGGGTTCGAGAATACCCACCTCTCAAAACACGTATAAAAATACAAAATATATGTACATAGTGACAGAACTTTTAAAAATAAGCAGTATGTAAACAAAACTAATAAAAGAAAAAAAAAAGAAAATGAAATGAAAGTCACGCCAAACCTAATCAGGTTAGAAATCTCAGATTAGGCTCACAATACTAGTAAATTAAATTACAGTAATTTAGAGCATAAAAGTTAAAATAATTAGTGTTTCAAATAAAACAAACAAAAAATCAAACACACTAAAAAAATAAGAAAAATACATTGCACTAATTACTAAAATACTCTCTGTAAACGAAATGCTACAAAGGAAATCAAACAGCATCTTCCAGAATGCAAAAAATGGCCCCTCTCAGTCACACAATGCTCACCTCTCAACAGATTTAAGCAAATGTGTCTGAACACACCCGCCCATCACATAGATGTACTCGTCAATCGAGACACAACCAAACTTGCTCCTGGCATTGTGCATGGAAGCCACAGGCTGCCAGCGGCCGACCTGGGGACTGTATCGCTCCACCGTCCTCAGAACATCACTGTCGCCCGCAGTAGTACCACCTGCGCAACACAACACTACCGTTTACCCTTAATGCCCCAACTGCAGTACTAAGTTCTTACAAGTTGTGTTGGACAAGCAGACCACAAACTGGTAGTCTATTCCACGAACGACCGCACATTTTGACTACTGGTAAATGTCATTTTAGTACTAAAATGCAATATTTAATTTTTTTGAAATAATACTGTAGTTTATTAAATGAGCAAGCGAAAACGGAAATGATGGAAAGAGCAGAAAATATTGTAAAAACCGAGCAATAATACACAGCCAGCTATAGAAAACTTTGCCAACATAACTGTCGGATAAACACACTTGTTAGCAATACACAGTACATCTCTGGCAGTCCTGGGGCACAATAAATTTCTATATTTTTTCTAATCATGGAGTAATGATGACCTATGTTATCTACCTATTCTAAGCAATTTAAAATTTTCAATGCTTAATTCCATTCAGCCAAGCTGAAGGGACATTCTTTAAACTGACAACGAAAAGACTGAAAATAGTATTTCACGTACTGGTATACCATCAAACTGCGCACAAATAAAAATCTAAAACTTCATGTATGGTGAATAGACATACCTACCATGACTAAGGTTGTGCAAATGTTCAGTTCACCAGAACATATAGTTGTTAATTTTGTTGTATCAAGGAAAAAAGCAGCCAAAAGTTGTAATAAAAAAAAAAAGCAGTTAGCAAGAAAATTTTCTTGAGGTATTCCAGTTTACTCTGTTCTTGTTCTGCTGCTGCTGCTGCTACTACATACCCAATTCTCTTCATCCTCACCAGCATTCTAGACCTCACCATTGAGTGCAGACCAAAAGTTTTACATTCTACTACTGAAAACTTAAGTAACAAAAATTAGTGTTGCTAACTATTTAATTACGGAAATAAAACAAATAAATGTATTTTAGCAAGCTGGCGTAAAGCACAATAAGACAAAATTAGAAAATGTATGTACACAGTACGAAACTTGTCAGTATTGCGATCCCCTGCAGGCCGAGCATGGTTCGTGTTTTCTCCCTGTCATCAGAACGACGTGTTAGTGGAAAGACGTTTCATCAAAAAAGCGAGCATGGTTCTGTTTGTTGCCCGTCAAAGCGTTTCAGATGAACGACGCGACCGTCAATACACTGACGCAGTATTTTAGTGCAGTCAAGAGGCCGACAACGTACGTATTTAAAATAAATATTGACAGAAACAATGCCATATCCACAGTTTTACGTGACAAAATAAATTTTTAACTAATATAAAGCCTGCACATAGTATAAACCATACGTGCAAAGACAACCTTAAAGCTCAATTACTGTATACGTACCATAACATATAACTTGACCATACATCCATAACCTACATCTTGCCCATACTGATTGCTAATACAGAAATAAGTAATACAGTTTATTTTATATTGAATATTTTTGAAGACAAAAACAAATTGTTTAAACTGATGTATATATAGGTATTAAGTGGCACTGTATAAGCGTATGCATGTGTTTTGTCTGTAATTTTTCATGTTAGTGTAACCAAACTGAATGAAAATGATGTGCGGTAGAAAAAAAATTCAGGTCTAGTATTTTAATATTCATGGCTCTAATCTGTAGTACAAAATGCATAAGACAAAATCATTCTCTGCTGAAAATATCCTGAGAAACCAGTGTTTATACGCAAGGTAGTAACGTTTAAAAACATTGCTACTGTTCGTATTGGCAAATAACCAACAATGTTGTACCTTACAACAGATATCAACAAAGACTATTAAAATATTTGTAATTTTAAGCAGTACGTTTTTTATGTTCATGCATTGTCTTTTTCCGAGATAGGGAAACCAATTTTAATTTTGTATCATGTTGCGACAGCCGCCCTTCTAGCTGCGCTGAGTTCACAAATCCATCATGTCAACAGCCACTTTCTCTGCCTCGGCCTAGATCAGCGGGTTTACTGAATAAAAACAAACACGTTCAATAAGTTCGTCACACACCTATCACAGCCATATTTTTCCGCGCTCAGCGCAGAGACAGAGTAGCGATAAATAATAAGTACCGTCTCCCTCGATTTAAGATTGGCAGTTCACAAAACAACTGACGAGGTATCCCGGGTTTAATTGCCAGGGTTCCCGACAAATGAAATCTTACTGAAGCAACACGATGACACTCTCCAGGAGGACAGACGCCCATGCCCCGCGATATGTCCTTATGCCCCGAAGACCGGCACACTTCTCTCTACTAACACTCGCGAAAGCAAGCAAAGCCACGCTATCACTCCCCCAGCTCCGATCCGGCCAACCAGAAGCTTTGATACAAACTGCCCTGCCCTGCAAACTGCACTGAACTTAGGCAATTACGGCTGCATTAGACGTCATTTTTATTTTCGGAAGCAAAAATAATACATTAATTTAAATTCCTGACACATAGATTACACTATTTTCCTTTCTTATCACTAATTTTTACATATAACTCAAATTTAAAACATAACGGCCAAGTGTGATTTTCAGGTGGGTCGCTGCCTCCCCCCTTCACCGTCCATCATCTTGGCTCAGCGGGATGGCTACCGTCCACTCCTGCTGGGCCCCACATTTATCTTTGCTGACAACCCTGGTCTAGGGTGAAGGGAAACGATTAGTTCCACCCTCATCCGCTCGTAATCAAAATACTAATTTTACATATTTACCATCAAACTGCTTCTTAATAAACTGAATGGACAAGCTGAGATCATACAGAGCCCAACGCAACTTGAACTGACTCTGTAGCCCTATTCCTTCCAATATTAGTTACAATCAAATCAAAGTAATTCTCACTCTGTAATACTACCAACAATATATCTCCTAAAATTAATAACATTGATCCTCCTCACTCTTCTTTACAAACATTTGCCTAATTCTCTACATTAAATAATCTATATACCGTGGCCGGAGGTACATTACAATGTATAGGGTAAAGGAGACCACAAAATATATATTTTCCTCAAATCTAAGGCAATTTTTTTATTGACAGGAGAACAGTAATTATTGTCTTCTGTTATTTATTATATATGCTCTGACACAAAATAAGTTTGTCGATATAAATCATACGTAGACTTTAAAATTATAAGATACATACTGAAATGTTAAAACATTATGCTATGTTTTATTTTACATTGTTAATATAAATAGCCAAATGAGAATAATATAAAAAACTATGGTCAAGTATTGATATTTTTATTTCGGCAGCAACACTTGACGCAATCCCACTGTGCTAGATGTGCGGGGTTGCAAGTAAGATTGCTGAATGCAAGCTGTGTGTGTATCTAGAAGACCTTTGAGGTAGAGAGCATGAGATATTGGTGTGGTTCTTTTAGAGTAGTTAGTGATAAGAGTTATCCTTGACTCAGCGAGTGACTACTGAGTGAGCCAACAAGGACGAACTCTACTTGCTAGCACAGGGTGTCATATTTTACATAAATAGAGGGCAAGGCATATATCACTCGCCTTGTATTAGATATAAAGGTTGGTACACAGGTTAATGTCATGAAAGGAGAAAACAAGGTAATTCAGTTTCATGGGGTGTTCATATTCATTAACACAAGTTACAGTACTTGTCACAGCATGATGAATACAACATTAGCTTTGGTACATGGTCCTTAATCAGGGTTTGAGTCAATCACAATTTGATGACATAGATTTTAACACTGGGGTCTCAATATGAGATACGGCAACACGATACGACAACAACAATGGCACGACAACTTGGAAATACAATACCAAGCCCACAGAATATATTATGAAGCATACAATTCTACATGGCTCTCCGGGCCGTTTAAATACTGGGCAAAGATTAAGGCCTTCTTCGTGGCTGAAACTGGGTGGCGATCATAACTTTGATCCCGAGAGGTTTGCAACAACATTCAATAGCCTATGACTGTAGGCGCTGCACCGTCGACGATACTGGATTAACGAGCCAGACTGGGTTACTGCTAATTATACTGCGATCCCTCTGATCCCAAGGAAAGTTTATTACATTCTGTATCTTCCAATAACTTTACGAGGCAGCGAAGTGCGTACCAACACTTTATAACTGACATTACTTAGGGCGTATTCCCTTTTACTCATGCACGGATTTGACAGTGTTCCTTCCTTCCCAGGCTCTCAGCAGGTTGGTAGGTAAGGGTACAGTGTAGGAGGGTGAGGGTCTCCATTCTCAAGAAGTCGCCTCGGTTAGGTAGGTAAGGGGTGAGGGTCTCCATTCGCAAGAAGTCGCCTCGGATAGGTGGCGGGTGGCCGAAGCCGAGGGTCTTGAGAGACGGGAACTCAGAGGACCTGCCAACAAACTCTCGCGGGGGTGCTAGGCTGACCCGGCCCGAAGGCCGAGCCGCTGACGACTGACTATCTGGGCGCAGCGCCCGCCTTATATACCCCTGAGGAGGGCTGAAGTACCGTCCGCAAAATGGCCGCTCGAGGCCGTCTGCATCTACAGGTGTGCCACACTCACACTAAGGAAATACTCTCTCGGGGCACAAATTTACTCTGCTATACAAACTTCCTACTTTAATTATGAATGCGCGTATTGTCGTTTAACACTATAATTAATACACAGAAACACTTACATATTAATAAAACACATTTTTAAGCACTAACAAACAGTACAATTTATATTTACGTGCATATTTCCCGAGATCGCTGTTTAGTGCACATTTACAGAGTCCGTGCACGGGATTGGCACTACTGGTAAGGCACTCGGCCGTATTTGTAAACAAACACTTGTACAGGTTAATAAATGTTACAAATGCAGTTAAACATGGAAAATAAACACTGGATAAACACCGGGACGTAAGTATATACTGTTTCACAATTAAAGCTTCGTCTTCACACTCTTACATGCTACAATATTATTACTACGTTAAAATAAACGGCAACACGGCAATCCGAAAAGGTGTGGGTGAATACTAGTGCTCTTCGACCTAAATGGCAAGGTGTTAAAAATCGGGGGCGAGCATTAATGTAATTTATAAGAGGATGAGACGGCATCGCATCACACTACTACTATAGTGACATATACACTGACTCACGAAATTAATATTCACAGCAAACCACACACGACTGCCACAGAATATCGCCACTTGACCACAGTTTCTTCCAGTTCTGTTCACACGTGTAATACATTAAAGAGTCACTTGGGAATAAAAATACAGGTTAAGTGTGTCACTTGTAAATAAAAATACAGGTTAAGTGTAAGTAACATCACTCGTTTCAGCTGTTTAATATTTTTGTTCATGGAGAATTTCTACTGGCTGAAATTTGAAAGCAGATTCTCCTACACACGAAAATGACACGTCAATACTGCAAATTACGTACCAACCTCTGCATATATTCCTCTTTAGAAACAGTCATTCATTTGCCGCAATAATTCTGATAGAAGCATTATGACACAACGCTCCATGCTCACATTTTCACGCACCCATCATGACACTAGCGTCATTCTAGCGACACGTCCAAGTTACAACGGTTTCGAATAAAAGAACCATGCTCGACCTACTGGGGGGCTAGCACCTATTGTGCCCCGAAGGGGAAAAGCAGTTGTCGAGCTAGCACGCACCCCAGTGAGTGAGGCCGGGGGGAGCCGCGTACTAGTCGCACAGAGAAGGGGGAGTGCCTCACTTATTTAGAGGCAGGTATCTACAGTATATCACTCACCTGGCTAAAATAGCTCTCGCAGCAACCTCTCCTTCCGTTCAGATAAGGGTTTTGGTTTGGTACGGGCTTCATCTTTTAATTACTGCACTCTACGAGGGTGTTTGGTAACCTTACTCATAGTAACCAAGCATGGTGGAACTATATTGTGCGTCTGTATCCTTCCGCCGGAAGGAGTTCCTCCTGCCCCTCTGCTACTGAGAAGCAGTACTACTCAAGATGGCGACGCGGTAAGTGGTGTATAAGGAGCGTATATAGCTCCTTGTTTGTTCGATAGTTCTAGTGAATCTGTTCGGAATTCTCGTTACATGTCCTCCGGGCTGGATATCAATATCAGTGATTAGTTGAGTACATTTTCGTTCGTTAGCATGCGTTGCGCAATTAAAATTCGGTTGCCACGTGTGTGAAGGCATTACCGCGCTACTCTCAATCCATTCACCACTCATGAATCCGCCGGAAAAAATGAGATTTTGTGCTTCTATCGTCATTATTTATGAAGAAATCTGCAAGTCATGGTGAACATCGCGTCGAAAGTGTGAAGGTGTTATTTTCTTGTGCCGTTGATTGACCTGTTCTGCCATGTGCGTGAGTAGTAGCATTATCGGCGTATTTATGAAGAAATCTGCAAGTCATGGTGAATATCCGCGTCGAAAGTGCGAAGCTGTTATTTTCTTGTGCCGTTGATTGTCCTGTTTCTTGCCACGTGGGTGAGTAGTAGCATTATCGGCATCCTTATATGGACGTGTTTTGTTGTTCAATCTTGCCAATGGTTCTGCTGTTCTTTCATTTACCGTCGGATAGGCTGACATGTACAAATGTTGGGGTGTCTGAATTGCCTGGGTTTGTTCCGATAATTAGCTTAGTGGATATTTTTGGTTGTTTTCACTTACGGCATCCCTCGTGTTTTGTGTGTGGAATTTGTTGAAGTATCCATTATGGGTTTCCATATATTTTTGTTAAAGTGGAAACTTCAAGAAAATAAACTGAACCACATAGTCAGTAGGTTAAAGCTCCCGTGGTTACAGTTGAAGTGGTGCATGAAGTAAGTGCATTCAGTTCACAACTGGACGTCATTGAAGCTGCAGTGGATGCCTTGTGCAACGAATTGCTGTGTACTGAGCCTCTACCAGAGTTTGACGAAACAGTGCTGACTTCCAAGCATGAGGGCCTTTTTGCAAAGTCGTCAGACACTCGAAGTATGATAACCTCATTTTTGGCTAAGCATGTAGTACAAATTTCTTCAACACCTTCTGGGGCTGCTCCATCTACAAATGTGCGTTTGCCAAAGATTACTCTACCTACATTCTCAGGGCAGTGGGAGGAGTGGCTTCTGTTTTCCCAATTGTATCAGGCTACAATTCATGACAATCAGGAATTGGCTGTTGTCGAGAAATTTCAGTATCTGTTGGGTTGCTTAACAGGAGATGCATTACAACTGGTAAAGAATCTGCAGATTACAGTTGAAAATTATGTAGTAGCTTGGGACCTCCTCACTTCCCAGTACCAGAACACGAGAAAGTTGACAATCTTGTATATAAATAGAATTCTAGATTTGCCTGTAATTAATTCGGCTAATCCTAAGTCAGTCAGAAGTTTCGTCAACACATTCAGAGAAAATACCAGTGCCCTGGAAGGCTTAGGCCATAATGTTGTTGAAAGTAATCCTGTACTAATGACAGTGCTGATGCGCAAGTTAGATGTGGGCATGCGCCTGAAATTCGAAAATTCACGATCGGACCCCTCTGACACATTACCTCAAGTGTCTGAACTCCTAGAATTTCTTCAGTCTAGGGTATCAAAAATGGATTGTGTTCTTGATGTAGGAGGTAAAGTGCATGTCAGTGCCCCATCTCAAAAATCGTTTCTCGGTAAGACTAATCAAACCCATATTCAACAAAGGTCTGTATTTCTGACCAAATCGGAGCCCCCCTCTCGATCTTGTGCAGTTTGTGAACAAACCACTCATTCTGTGTACCAGTGTCCTGAATTCAGGGAGTCTACCGCATCTGACAGACGTCAAACAGTTCGTAACAAGGAATTGTGTTTCAATTGTCTAGGGAGTAACCATAACCTAGCCTCCTGTTCGTCTCTGCGATCATGTTACCGTTGTAAACAAAGGCATCATACTCTTCTTCACTTAGATACGTCCAGTGTACCTTCTAGTTCACGAGAGAAAGGTTTGGACCTCACCAATCCTCCAGATG
>PNEQ01094598.1:8225-27331 GCA_003012365.1 Medauroidea extradentata
TGTAGTCTTGCAAGGCGGGCCAGTTTGCTTTAGAGTACTGGAGAGTAGTGCGCATTTGGTTGGCAATTGCTCTTGTGTTCTCTATTTGCAGGAGGACTGGCAAGTGGTCAGACGTAAGCTCATGTAGTACTTCTAGTTCATACACAAAGCTTATGTTTTTATAAATAGTGATATCTAGTACGTCTGGTTGCTTCCTGTTGCCTACATCATCAGGATGCCAGGTGGGGTTGTCTGGCGCACACACCATATAGTCATGGCGCAAATGGTGGGTATATAGCCTATTGCCATTAGTCGCGGCTACTCTTGAGTTCCAGGAGGAGTGTTTAGCATTTAGGTCTCCCAGTATTAAGGCAGACTGCAGAGGGCCTAATAAGCTAGATAAGTCATGGTTAGTTAGCTGGCTAGTGCGACAGTACACTGATACTACAGTCAGTGGCTTGCCACATACTTACAGCTTAATAGCGACAGCTTCAGTGTGCGACAGCTGTGGGACTGGAGCTATAGTATGAGCTATATTATTTTTAATGATGATAGCTACCCCACCATAGTGACCTTCTCGGTCTTTTTGGTGGATAACATATCAGGGGATGCGCAATTTGTCAGTTTGGAGCAAGTGCGTTTCATTCACTGCTACCAACTGTACTTCGTGCCTAAAAAGGAAGTTTCAGAATTCGGCTTTCTTCCCAAGTAGTCCTCTTGCATTCCAGAAGAGTAGCCTCTGGAATGGAGTGCGCAAGATATGAAGGACCTGCGGGGGATTATTGGCGTGGGCAATTATTGATTAGATCACACAGCTGTTGTGTGAAATTCACCACAAGATTTATGCGGTGAACTTCAGAGAGACCAGGGGTTTGCCAAGCCACTAGCATGTTGCATAGTGAGTTGGTGATCTTAATTACAAAATTATTTCCGTCGCGAACCTGAGAGAGCGCAGTTTGTAGCCTGTCTGTACTCTGCAGAGTGTCGGCTAGTGGCTGCACTGTTTCGCGCTGGGACGGGTAAGGCAGGGTTGGTAACACTGTTAGCTGGGCCACGAACAATGGTGCAGGTAGCTGGCTTTGCGGCGCAACTGGAATAAGGGCCAGAGGGGAGGAGGGTGGGTTGGTCTGTATGCCGGCCGATCGAGCGTTGAAGGGGGAGGTAGGTGCCTGTACAGCCACCGACTCTAGTTCGTGCCTAGGAGGGGTCTGCTCTTGCGACCAGTCTACAGAATGTTGCACTGGGCTGGGAATAGATGCAGGCTCAGTCTCTATTGGGCCTGTTTCCATCACTTCCCCAGTTACCTTACTGGCATAACTGGGTCCCTTCCTTGCCTTTGAGGAGGTAGTCTGGTCGGCTGTGGGTGGGGTTCGCGGGTTCGATTCCCTGCTCTCACCTTTTGGCTTGCTCTTTTGGCTGTTCTTGCCTCTGCGAGTTTCACTGTTCGTCTGGGTTTCAGGGCGCTGGGTCGGAGGGTGGGGAGGTCGCTGGGTTTTCCCACCTTTCCCTACCTTGTGCCTGCCTTCATCCTGGCTGTTCTGCTCGGGGCTCGAGTTAGGCCTCTTTGCCTGTTTCCTGGGCTGAGGGTCTCTAGTTCGAGTCTGCTTAGGATAATTACCAGCTCGCCGACTAGCAAAGTATTGCTGGTCTCTCTGCGACTGGGTCAGCTGTGGCTGTCTCTTAGGTCGCTGTTCAGCTGGCCTGCGGGAATTTTCAGCCTTCACATGCACCTCGCAGCCGCGGTAATTAGCCGCGTGAGACTTGCTGCAGAGAGCGCACATAGACGCAGAAGCCTTACACTTATTTGTGGCATGATTGCCGGCACACCAACGACACACTGTCGTGGCCTTGCAAGCACCTGAAACATGCCCTAACCTCTGGCAGTTACTACATTGTAGTATGCCTTTAGGGTAATGGAAAGGCTCTATTTTTACACGCACGCACATGCAGTACTGTACATGTAATATTGCGCGGCATTCGTGGTCGACATCCACTTTGTACATTGAGAGTACTTGCCTGCTTCTGTTCTGTACAGGCGTGACTTTCTGTACTGTCACACCTTGCCTAGTGAGATAGGCTGCGATGATATCGCAGTCAGTGCTTCTCGGGACATTTTTCATTATGTACATGCCTGGGCGCTCTGACTTCGCGCGCAGTGCGGCATGTTCCATCCCTACTTGCGTCACTATCCTGAGAGCAGCTATGTGTTCTGGAATAGTCGCCATTTGGTAGTAAGTGCGCAGGTTATTATTGTGCACTTTGAAACTAATATTCTCAGCTGTGAGGGCCTGGTACAGCTCGTGGTAGGGGTGTTTATCATCGTGAAATACGATGATACGCTATGGTTTCGGTCCAGTCGTATTGGCCCTGGCCGATTCACTGTTAGATGCAGTACTTGTGCCTGCCTGCTGCCTATCACGCAGGTTACTACCGTTACTACCTCTGTTCCCTGCATTCTCGTGGCCGGGAGGCGTATTTTGCGCGTCTCTTGCCGGGGTGAGGAGGGAAGAGGGGGAATCGAGCTCGCGGATTCCTGGTTTGTTTCTGGTTCTATGGCAGTGTCCATAGCATCAGAACTCGTTAAGTTGTGCGTACTTTCGCCTCCATGTACGCGCGTAATCTTTTTTTGGGCGTTTACAAGTCATGATTCCTCGTTTCCGCACTCGTGACTTTGGTGTTCGATGGGGGAAGTGGGGAGGGGGGAGCTCGCCTTGTCCGGCCGCTGTTGGTTTGCCGGGGGTGCGGGAGGGTTCGCCTGCATTCCTGACGTTCCTGGCAGGACAATAGAGGCTACCTGGGCTTCACGGCGTTGCTGTAGGACCGCGAAACGATTCAACCTGCTTTGAGCAGAATACTGCCTATGCTGCTCTGCTCGCAGCCTTGCCCTATGTAGCACTGCTGTGGTGGCGTGCCTAAGCAGTTCCTGTGCCCTTCTTGGCGCCTTTTGCTTGCACGGGCGTGAATAACTGTGCTCATAAAGCACGAATTCATCATTGCCTTCTGGCAGAGGCATGGCTATCTCTGCTGCCGAGGGGGCAAAACTCGCATTCACATTCGCCTCTTGGTGGCTAATTTCTAGTGCAAGGAGGGGACGTTATGTGTCCTTACTCCTTGCTGTCGGTGATCTGTGCTAGCCGCGAGGGCTGCACTTGCCTACTGCGACGTCTTCAGCTCTTGAGGTTGGGCGCCTACAAGTAACCTAGAACATGCAGTGTAATAAAAACAGTTGGTGTCATACACCCACTTCACCTTGCCTCTGCGATTATGCTGTTAGTCGGGCTGGGGATCCATGGGCCGACTGAACTGACTAAACTCGTGAGTAAGCTAATCCCTATAAGCTAAGCTTAACAAGGTTTGGACATTCACTTTTTTTTTCTGCTCGCTATTTGTGATTGCAGCAAGTGAGAGAAGTCTTCCCGCCTCGTGCCTTATGCGCGGAGCTCCGAGAGGTGCGTCAGCACAGGTCGGCTGTCAACTAGGAAGTGTGTGTTCATAACAGTGGTCTTTGAGCACTTGAGTATATGTTCGCTGTTAAAAATGAGGCTGTGTTGCCACATTTTATGAAGGAGAACCATCCAACTCCTATTCAGCCTGCGATCTCCTGGCGATCCATCGGCAGACAACTATAGTGTTGGAAGGGTGGAAGATCTCCAGCGAACTGCTGCGCGAATAAAGGCCAGGGGCTTGCCAGCAAGCCTTCGGAGGACGTTTATAATTACGGCCCTTAATGAATCGTGTAGAAATTCATTATTGAGAGGAGAATGAAATTACATACTGCTTGATAGTATGGTATGGGCTGGAATATGTTGCCAAAGAGAAGGATACATATATGGAACTTGAGGTGCGGGAACGTAAAAAGGTGCAAAGAGGGTAACGGGATGGGTGAATAGTAGGTAAAGAAGGCAGCGGTACAGTGGGGAGGATGGAGGGATATATAGGCCATCTGTAATGTTGAAGGAAATGGGATGGAGTACACTAAAAGACAGAAGAAGAAATGAAAGTCTCGTCAGGATGTACATACTTGTGACTAGAGAGGGAGGTTGGGGAGGGTTAAATTGCCACCTAGCCTAGGGAGGGTATGGTGGAAAGTAAACACGAGTGAGAAGGTTCAAGTGGAGTGGAAGAGAACACATTGATTAGACAGTCTATGCTTGTGAGGTCGGTGAGAGGAATATTTTACAGAATGATATGGTAACTGTTAGGAGTTGGAAGGTTCAGGAGGGGTTTGGGAATGGTAGCCTAGAGAGGCAGGCAAGAATTGATCTCGCTACATGGCGACATACCAATTGCGAATATCTATTTATTTGTATAAGGTCGAGGCTCTTAAATAGTGGTTAGGGTGGGTGGCTTGGTTGTTTACTGTTGATGTAGTTGACATGTTATATGCATGGTTCTTGTAGTAATAAGATTGTATTATAGTATTTATTTTTAATTTGTATATATAAATGCAGGCTTATTTGCATATGTTCAGACGTTTTATAATTTACATTTACCAGTAGTACTATAAACATAATCTTATCTTACAAAGTCTTATACAGTGTACTATACACAAAACTGAGGTAACAGTAATTACACAGAACTGAAATGCGTAATATGCATATTTTATGTTCGCATATGTTTACTTTAACGTTTTTTAAATTTATATATTTGTATTGTGAGCCAGTTCCTCGCTACCTGCACATTTTCGTCGATTGTTTACATACTGTATTTACGATTTATTCTCGTTCCTATATTATTAAACGATAGACAGAGGTATTTATATGCTGTACATGCCACATAGACATACACAATGCATCGTAAGCTTTGTTTTTTTGTTATTATAGGACCATAAACGTAATTATCCCTAACCAACACCCTGCCACGCCCCTTTGTTTTGACGATGGAAAACATGGCCGACACAAGTTCAATTGGGCTTCAGCCAGAAAGCGCTTCCGCCCCTCTATGTTTACTATATATCTCGTTGGATACTACGACGTCTACAGTTATGTGCTTTTGGTGTTAAATTACTGGAGTTGAAAACATCAGTAAGTGAAATTGAATCCTTGTCGAATGTACTACGACCAATAAACATTGATCGCAAGCCAAGAGTGTTTTACCTATGAACACTGAATTTATTAAGAAAACCACCAATACATAAACACTGTAATACCTAGCCAATCGAATGTAATACCAATAAACTACACTAGTTATTTTCATTTTAATAATTAATTTTCCCCCAATTGTTTTAGGTTAGTTCTGCATGGTAAAATATGAAATTCGTCTCGCAGTTACCTCAACAAGGGGGGGGGGGAACTAAGTACCTACGAAACCACGACAGTATATAATCTAACAAAGTCTCTATCTAAATATGTTCGTAAGTGACTTTGGAATGTTATTTCTTATTTACTCAAAAGTAGTAACATAAACCACTAGGTAGGCCAACATGCCCATTGACTTGCAGTAATAATCTGGGAGGACAGAAATGTAAATTTAATCTTAATATTTTGCATTCCTATGGACTGTATCTGCTTACAGACTTTGCAACAAGGGAAACTGTCTCCATCTCAACAGCAATTGACCATGTGATAGTTAGCAATAATCTCATTGATGTAAGTCTCAAGCAACTAATAAATGGCTTGTCAGATCACTTTGGTCAGATGTTGGAGGTAATTTGTACCAAGGTCAAAACTGAAAAAAACTTATCACATTCATGAGGGACTTTAAAAACTTCACAGCTTTTTATAATGTCTTAGAGTATGAAACCTGGGAAGCTGTATATTCTGCAGGGTCTGTAGATGAGAAATTTAGATCATTCATGAATATTTTGTCACAAAAATTTAATATGTATTTCCCCAAAAAGATGTGTGTATTCAATTACTGTCATAAATCTAAATGTGTGACAAAAGGTATTCGCATATCTAGTATGGCAATGAAGAAATTATATTTCAGAAGTAAGTACGACAAATCACAAAACTTCGTCATTTATTAAAAAAAAATACAAAAAAGTCTACAGAAATGTACCTAAAACAGCTAAACAACTTTTTAATGACCAGGTAATCTATAAATTTCACAATAAACCAAGGACACTTTGTAACATAATAAAACAAGAGTCTGGTTTGCAAAAAACTTCCCATCACAGCCTAACAATTAAGGATAATAAAGGGGAAACAGTAAACTGTACTACTCATACAGCAAACAACTACTTCTGTAATGCAGCTAAAAAGTTATATTTTCAAAATCCACAGCAAAATGCTGAGGTGTGCCAGTTCTTCATTTCATTTATATCCAGTGGATACTCTGGAAATAGCAAACTGTATCAGAAATATTAAAAATAAAAACTCCACTGGATTAGATGGCATTCCTATAAAGACAATTAAAAAATCTTCTGATCTTCTTTTACAGCCATTAACCCATATCATTAATGAATCATTTCAAACTAGTGTTTTTACAGACGACTTAAAAGTAGCTAAGGTTATTCCAATATTTAAGAAAGGGGAGGCAACTAAAATAGGAAACTATAGACCCATTTTGATTCTGAGTGCCATTTCAAAAATATTTGAATCAGTAATGAAAACAGAATTGTAAACTATGTTTCAAAATCTAAGCTTCTAAATAGCTTTCAGCATGGTTTTCTAAAAAGGAAAAATACTGAAACAGCAATGGGGAGTTCCTGGGAAAAATTTTATCCTGCAGTAACAAATCTATTGACACAGTTTGAATTTTTCTTGACTTGTCATAGGCTTTCGATACTGTGGACCACACAATATTACTAGATAAATTAGAAAATGTGGGAATTAGAGGAAAACCAAATGCTCTATTAAAATAATATCTAACAATTACTAAAAAAAAAAGTAAAAATGACTATGTAAACACTTACTGCTCTCAACCAAAAGTGATTGACACTGGTGTCCCACAAGGAAGAGTTTTGGGCACATTACTCTTCCTAATATACGTGAATGACTTAGTCCTACAACTCGGTGATGTTTCTGTCGTCTCTTTTGCTGAAGATACAAATTTACTCATTAAAGCAGACAATAATATATCAATAGACGATGTAGCAACAAATATACTAAATAAACTTACCTCTTGGTTTAAATCAAACAAACTTGTCCTGAATTTGAATAAAACAAACTGCATCCTGTTTACTTAAAAAAAAACCACAGCAAAAGAGCCAGGAATAATCTTAGGTGGCAAATTAATCAAAACAATTCTGGTGTTTCTGGTGAATTGTTAATATTAATACGCGTAACAGCAGTTGCGTCAAAATACAATATGCAGAAACGGAGAAGACTTCGTAACAGAAAAGACAAACTAATTTTGCATTTAAATTGTTTTAGAAATGTGTTAATATCGTAAAATATACATATGTTGTGGCAAAATATATCCTAAAAGTCAAGATGAATAATTGTGAACCGTATGGGTGTTCTTAGTCTTAAATTTTTTCAAAGCATTCTGTTTGGAAAGTATTGAGTTTTTTACACCAATGTGAATAAACTTCCTGTCATGGCCTTAACAACACAAGGACTATTTATTAGTAATGTAGTGAACTTATTATATGGAATGGTTGATGTAGATCTCGAAGTGGAAAACAATGTTACCAAGGCATGTTTGGTACCATTGAAATCCGGAAAATTTTCTTATTTCATAACTGAAATTGACGGCGATTCTCTGTCCTTCTCACACGTCAAGGTTTAACAGTAGTTAATGTATGGTTTCATAAAATACAATTGATAGACGCATACATTTTAGCAAAATACATATAGTAAAACAAATAAAGGCCAATTACGATTACCTAAAATCATAAATTAAGCATATTAACATCACTAAGAAAATTGTTCTACTCACTGTTAAGACTCCGAAAATATGTTTAGTTACCAAATTAATTGTTACATATTATGAATAGAAAGCTAACATATTTCATCATTATCTAATATTTATTAGGCTACATTCACTCTTAATTAATATTCACTGGTCTGCTTACTCTTAACCAGTAGCGAAGCGTGAAGTGTTCTAGGGCAAGCGGTGATTAGCAGTGACTGTACAGAACTCTCAGTTGCCTGTAGAACCATTTGACTCGTAGAGACAGGTACACCGCACAGCCAGTAACATATAAGATACGAAGAACTAGTTCTCAGTAATACATTTAGATCTCAGCAACACAACTGTCACCTTCTCAAAGTGTATAGTCGGTTCTCATGTTGCTTGCCTTAGAACACATCCACGCTTCGCCACTGCTCTTAACCAATAATATTACAGTTAAACTTGCAAGATTCTCAGATACCGTTGTTAGAGAAGACAATGAGGCTTACATTAACATGATAAAAAAAATATATTCAAACAAGTATGGGTGATTTACATGTGCAAATAAATCTGGGATGGACCTGGGCCATGATACAACAACTTGTAAAATATGATGAAATGCTGCCTTATCTGTTAGAGGTAGTCGGTTTTGCTGTAATACAGAAGTAGATGTTTCATACTTGTCCATGAACTAATGTGATGTAGGCTAGTGTGTCCAGTGTGTCATTGGGTTTGCCCATACACATTCTTCAGTACAAGTTTCTGATGTCCCATGGCTAAACACAGCCGAAAGCATGTCACAATCCCTCCTACAGGTCGAGCATGGTTCTTTCTTTGTAAACCGTGATAGCTCCGCTGTGTTGCGATAACGATGTTAGTGTCATGAAATTTGTGCAAAATTGAAAGCAGGGATCCTCATGACAGATCTTGCTATGTCAGTATGACGATGGCTGCGTCGTTAATCTGAAACACCTTGATAGGTGACAAATCAAACAATGCTCGCTTTTTTGACGAAAAGTCTTTCCATTGACGTGTCGTTCTGATGACAGTGTGAAAATATCAACCATGCACTGCTTGCTGGCATGGATAACAAGTAAATTCTGCAAGACATACGCCTCAATTTGTCCAGCTATATTACTGGTACTGAAGAGATTGTGTGGCCCACCTCGACATCGCTTAGGATAAAAAGTCAGATCTCTTTGTGTTCTAGTTATGAAGTAGCTAAACAAGAATATCTTTGTCATAAGCGACTACCGTGACTGGATGTCCATTGGAGAACGTATGCAGTGCATCCCATGCAATGTCTGTATCTGCATCACCCATCCTTTGAATCGCTTTGCGACCATTATGTGTCAGATAACAACAAAGCATCCTGATTATCTGTTCGTTTTTCATATCGTTCATGAGGACGAGCTCCATTTTGCAGTGGTGTAGTGTCATTAGACCCTGTTACGCCCGGCGTTCCCTCATTAAAAGTTTAAAATATTACATTTTTAGTCCTGTTTATTCTATGTACGTTAATGCAAAAATTTGCTGAGGAAGTTAGTATACTAGCTTGACAACCAGGGTGTTTCTTTTCTCTTCCTTTCCTTCTTGTCCCCTCGGACCTGGGCAATGCCAACTTAGCTGGGTGTATGGTTTTAGGGGCTTGTAGGTATATGCTGGGAGTTGTACAAGTAAATGTGTGCAGACAATGACGTATCTTCGTTCTGTTTTGATATGCATAACACCAGCATTGAGAGGTAGCAGTGACTATACAATATCCTCTTTCCTTGTTGGGTTCCTGCTCACTCACATCCCCCCTTTCTCTCTCTCTCTCTCACCCACCCCCTCTCCAAGCTTTCGCTACGGGCCATAGGGTTTCCAACGATCCTTCGACAGAATCAAGTTAATATGAGCTCCATTTACTTTTGGTTTTAGTGATTTTTCTCTGTAGCATAATTATGCTTGTTAACAAGTCATATATTGAGGTGAAGTTAATGGCAACAGTGTACAAAGAGAGGGAGGGACATTGTAAACACTAGTCTCTTATTTGCCATGGCCAGTGCGGGGTGTTTGTCACAAATAATTGTCAGGTTAAATATCTTGGTGTAGTTATCTCTCACTTCCCACCATTCAGTTAAATCATGGTTCGTCAGTCGTGGCACGTGAACACATGAAGCATTCGTTTAGTAAACACGGAATCAGTTGCAATACCACGCACAAATTTACTAGGTCTCTTATCATACACACAGTCGCAGAAATATTAACAGAAGGCTAGAATTGTACAAATGTGTATAAGTATCTCATTTATATCATATTTGAATTTTTAAAAGTAATAATTCCGTCACGTGTATAGCATATAAAAATATTAATTTTGTTTGTCAAATTTCATTCCACACTACAGAAATTTTTTAGTTAAATAAAAATTTTTTAACATAAAACAACGCCGACTCAAAAAAAATGTACCCTGAAAAAATGCACTAAAAGTAAACAATAATTACATTATTTTTAGACTACTTACAATACAATCAATTTATTAGGACAGTAATATACAATTGTTGTTATTTTTGGATTCGGCGTCAGCCAAGGTTAACAAACATGTAATGAAGTAGTGTGGGTATACATCTAATTTAATTAAATTTAATGTTGACTGCAACTAAGATATTATTAATAGCCACAAAGATAGCAGCCGTGTGGCGTTAAACAGCATGGGATGAAGCGGCAGGTATATACGGCGGGCTAGCGAAGGGCGCTCCCTGAGTGAGCGACCCGAATGCGGGCAGACGAGTGAGGGCAGACGTTTGACGTGGACCGTTCCGGAACTCCTCTACCGAAGCCCAGAGTGCACACCGCGCCACTAATGTGCATGCAGCTGTTCAATGTGATTTAGTTTGTGCATGTTGTATGCACTGTGTAACATAATTAATGCCTGAATATCAAAAAAGGTATCAACTGATGTAAACCATTGTTAAAAAATGGTGGCTCTAAATACTAGACAAGTATTTATTTGAGCAAAGACAAAATTTGGCCAGCTACCATTTGATTCTCACTTTTTCAGTTATGTACTTCTACAGCTAGTGGATAAGTTTATGACTAAACAATGAAGAACCCATATAAACACTGGACAGAGCACTGTAAAAGGCAGTGACTAACATAGGTCTGTATGCAGGTCTTTTATGGCCTGTATGACCCATACATAACCTGTCTTTAGTAGAATTGTGATCCATGAAATGTCATACATATGAATTGCTAACAGTGAGTTGGCATCTGCTATTATCACATGGACAGTATGATAAAATATTTACCAATGGAATCTTATATGAATTAATCCAACGAAACATAATGTAATTAACTTGAATTATATCTTAAGTTTCTTTAACTAATCTATAACAGTTAGAGAGTTGGTCAGAACCAACAGAATTTTTAGTGTAATGCATTTTCACATGCTATTTAGCTATACATGAATACACGTACACACAAATATTCTTGTGACTACTTTCTTTTACAGATTTTTCGTTGAACACCGTACTGGCTTGCGTCCAACTGGACGTTCTCTTCTCACACAAGAATTTCCTCTAAAAAAAATACCTGCTGGTTGCTATGATGTTGGAGATGGTTTCTATGACCCAAAAAGTAAATGTGTGTACAGTGATACTGACAAATCCACTATTCTACGGTGAGAAAATATTAAAGTGCTTTCGTAAAAGTAATGAAAATATTAATGAAACTAAACAGCATGTTAAACTGATATTTTTTTTTTGTATTTTAAATAAATATATGTTATGACTGAAGCAAATAATAGAGTCTGTTAAATTTTTTCCATTTACAACAATATATAGGACCAGCCTCAGTAGGTTGTGGTGACACAGGTGATAAAATTATCAGGCAACTGCTTCAAAAGAGATGTTGGATTTTGGGTTAAGCGAACAACTCAACCCCCGACCCTCTTTTAGCGTTTATCACTTTAGTATATTGTTAAGTTGTTCATATACTTAATCAATTACATCAGCAGAAAAAAATTTGTTTGATATTTTTTACACCGAACCTTCCCATCTTGAGCTCATCAAGGACTGACTTTAGCATTGCTTCATATAATTTACATGGACAGATACCGATCTAGCATAGTGGTATTGGTCTCTGCCGAAGAAACATCCGCCATTGTGTTGCGAAGTTATACACAGGGTTCAAAGTTTTCTTCCCTGTGAGCTCCTACAAAGATTATTGACAGAACTTCTAAATGCATGGTATGAAGTCAGTATACAATCGTAGGTAGACATTTCTTGCTATTTTCAAGCCTAGTAATACACCCTATCTCCGATAGTAAATCGTGAGTTTCATGGAGTTTTATGTGCCATGCTACATGAGGGACTTGGTGTCCGTGGTTTACATACCTAGCATTTGTGACATGCAGCTTTTAATTATTCCATCTGCTATTCCTTGAGAAGGTAAACAGCTTCAACAATGGCTTCGGTTCCCTCTGACCCCTGATACATGTATCCTATAGATATTCGAGAATGTTTTTGAATAAGAGCTCCAAAACGTTTTTACAATTGCAGATTTTCGGCTCCACTAAAGTTGACCTACACTGATAACCAGGAATTTGGCTGGGATTTAGATGCTGAATTGTTTTGTCAGCTATGTGCATTGATTGTAGTCTCATTCAAGGGTCGTCTTGACAATTCTTTAATTAAAGGAAACAATAATCCCATATGAAAAAAAGTGTACTGGGCGAGAGCTGGTTAGATCTGAAATTGGCCAGACATGGAATCAGGTATAGGCAAATATACACTAATTCATATCTGGTCCAGCATCAGTCCCAGATCTGGCCAAATTCAGGTATAAGCTTTTTCTGTAAGGGATGTTTGTCATCACCTTTGTTAAAAGTTCTCCATGATATACAGACCAACTAATTTTAGAATGTAGCCTCGTGTTTTCTGTTTTGCTCCTGGTTCTTTGATTTCTGAGGAGGAATGTCAGTTTGTGTCTTCTGTGTCTCTTGGCAACATATTTTGATCATATTTGAAACTTACTTAGATTAGGAAAAGTTGTAAATTGATCTAGGAACCTTAATGGTTTTTGAAGCACCAGCCGCAAGAAGAAATCTTTTCTTAATGCCATCATGCTTGTTGAAAGGAATTACATGGTATTTTCTTTTGTATATTATTAGTTGCATGTTTTATATTATAATATTTAATCACTATTTGGACTTTAATAATAAACAATACAATTATTTTGATTTTAACCTTACATGGACAGTAAAAATTTAAATTCAGTAATTTTAATTTTAGTTAATGTAACTCACTATATTTTTATTGGGTTCTATGCTTTGAGAGTATGCATGTTCTGGGAACTGTATTCTCTATGCACCAAGGTCATTGACACATCCTTGGACTGCATATCCCAATTTTAATACTTATGAAATATTTTTGAATCGCCCCTTCTGATTTTGTCACTTGTACTATGAATATGGACACGGTAGGTCTTACCGAGAAGATTTAGTCCAGGGGAAAATCTACCACCATCATAATGATAGTTCGCTTAGGGAGAGGCAAAATTATAGTAATTATTACAAGTGCTATAAGTTGTGCCTAGTTAAACATAAGGCATTTTCCTCAAAATCAGTTTAGTTTTCGATTGAACTTGAATTCGCTGACGATGCAAATGTTCATAAGACGTCATTTATTTTATGAGCTGCTGCCTTAGATTTGGCCTTATTAAATGTTTAATTAGTTCGCCAGCCCTATAGTTGTAAAATTAATATTTGGAGCTACATTTAGCTTATTCAGAAACTGTGATTTAAAAAATAGTAATTTTAAACTATAACTGAAAATTTTAATTGGCGTATTGGACTGCCATCTTATGTAATTAGTGTTATCAACTTAACTACAAACATTATTGAATTAAACATTCCCCAGTAGTATTTGATGTGGAGTTCTTATACTTTACCACACTAACTGAGCTTATGCACAGTTCAAACTAAATATAAATATATTTCAAGAAGTTTAAAATTCAAAATAACGAGAACACAATTAAATGTTTGTAATTGTAAGATAGTCATATTACTATTAAGAGGTAGTAGATTTATTGCTTTCACTAGTGTTGGGGAATAGCATCTAATCTAATTTTTTAGCATCTAATCTATTTTTCTCTTCAGTTCAGTTTTCTTTTATTCAAATTAAATTTCTAAGAATTTTAATTAATTTTCCATCATTCTTTCAAGTTAGGTTTTGTTTTTATTTCTCTTACATATTCATTGCTAATCTGCTCTATCATGATTTATGTATTGTAGCCCATGGAAAATCTCGCAAGTCCTACTAACCACTTCTTGGATAATAAATAATTCCCTGCACTATACTCTATACATTACATGCTTTACATAATCTGCCACAAACAAATGCATCAAATCATAATTATTTGCATGTAAACGAGATTTTGCTATCGCATTAAATGAATATTTTAAGTCGTAGAAAATGGATTATGGTCAATGTGGTCTACTTCTGCAACAGTAAAGATTTCATAATGTATTTCTGCGATGTATTAAATTATGCACACATTTCAATAATATAACCTATTTATTTAGATTACAATTACCATGTATTCTCAGCCCTAGCTCTGTTATGTAGACGGTCGTAGAAGTACAGGTCTGGACACGCACCTATCTGCCAATGTATTTTACTTGTCCCCATTGTTGTTTGCTGCAATTCACCGAGTTACCAAGAGTGTTGTGCAATCGTCGGCACTGCAATCAGGGCGATCGGGATCAAACTCTGCACACTTTATTCATTGTTTACTTTATAAAGTGAATGAAGATTGCTATAGCCATGCTTTAGGATTGTAAGCGAAGGACACATTTCATAAACTGATAAAAATATGTATTGATAAACAGTTTATCTTTATAATGTAAACACTGGTAAAAAGTGGGAGGGAAGCGAGCTGGGTTCGAGCCTGACCGCCCTGATTGCAGCGCCAAATTCGCACAATACTCGGTAACCTGATGAACTGCAACCAAACAACAAGGGGGTCAAGTTTCCAGGCGAGTGTCAAGACCTGTTCTTCTACAGTCGTGGTTATGAACAACACATGGAAAACGAAAGCCACCAAAGATTACATATGTAATGCATTCAACTCAATATACAACAACACCTCCCCCTCCAAAGCAGAAGGACTATCCTGACCGTAAAACTTTCACAATATTCAATATCGTATTATAACAGAACATATTTCATTAAAGTCACAAATCAAGCCTTATTGGTGGCTTGATAATTTTGCGAGAAGGTAGCATGACCTGCTGCTGTGCTGCTTCGTTTGAACTTTTCCTGGCCAGTGTATGGCCCAACCCCGATTGTTCCTTGCCATTATGATCTGGTTATAATGTATTTCCTATACTACCCCAGAATCATACAATTTTACATACAGAATTCTGTTCCCTTCAATCCAATGTAATATCCCTTTTTTTTTTCATGATCTACACACTGGACGATAATCTCGCTCCCATACCTTTTCCCCAATCTCTAACTAAAGTTGTCTCTTCACCTTCCCCTCAATAGGCACTGTAGACTCAATAATTTCTTGAGGACGAATAAGGTCAAGCTAAGTTCTAAGAGTGCTACCGAACATGAGCTCTGCTGGACTAACCTTAGTGGTGTAATGGGGCGCACACCTGTAGGCCATTAGGCAACGACTCACCAGCGTGCTCATATAAGTAGTATGTGCATTATTTGCATCTCACAGGGCCTTGAATAAACAGGCCTTAAAAGTTTTAATCACATTCTCTGCTGCTCCATTGCTAGCAGGGTGGTAGGGTAGAGACGTCAGGTGCTCTATAATAATGAGTTTACAAAAATTCTCAAACTCTTCTGAAACAAAATCACTGCCAGTATCTGTGACAATGATCTTAGATAGTCCATACCTAGAAAATGTCTCTCTCAACCTTTCAATACACATGTTCGAAGCTAGGAACCTCATCTGAAACACCTCCACCCACTTAAAAAGTGAATTAATCGGCAAGAATCAGGAGTGCATTCCCTTCACAGGTCCTGAATAATCCAAATGTACCCTCTCAAACACTTCCTTACCCCCAGGCCATTGAATATCACCTACTTTACGATGATCTGTTCTCGCAGACATACACACCTTAAATGACATCTCAAAATCCTCCAAATCACTATTTAAGTTGGGCCACCAAAACTAAGACTGACATAAATTTTTAAACTTTACCGTACCTAGGCGAATAGAATGTACCTCCTCCAGCATCCTAGTCTAACATCTCTTAGGAATGATCACCCTATACCCCCATATCAATATTTCCTGTTCGACCGAAAGTTCCTCCCTATTGCAGAAGTATGGTTTTAAAGCTTCTGACACTCTGTGTGGTCACGCTTGTTGCACATGTGTTAACATTGCATTCTGGGTAGCATCCGATTTTGTCTCTTGCCTGATAACCTTAGTGTCAATTGTAGATGCCTGTCCCACAAAATGTAAATACTAACCCTCTAATGGCTCAAACTGGTTAACCTCTGCATAATCTGACCACTGCGATCTTGACAATACATCTGCAACATTGCAGGTTCTCTTTACATGCATGAAAGTGATATTGAACCTTGACAAAAGAGGGTCCATGTTTGGATTCTCCCTGCCGCCATTATGGGAACACCCCTGTTCTCACCAAACAGAGCTAGCAAAGGTTTATGGTCGGATTCCAAAATAAAATGTCTTCTCATTAAAACTGTGGTAATGTTTTGACTCCCAAGTATACCTAAATAGCTGCTTTCTGCTTTAGACAAAATCCTAGATGCAAAGCAAATTTGTTTTTCCTCGCCACTTGGAAACACATGCACCACTACAGCTGCAAAACCTTAAATGAAATAAGAATTAAACCAAATGATTACAAACAAATTATTGAATTATATCACACTGTTATTTATCCTAAAACTGGGCTTCCTAAACTTGAAGAAAAACTTATTTGTATAAATTGTTTGATGTTATAGAAGATGATAAAATATATTTTAATTCCAAAAAGTGTTAATGTATCAAATAATAATATTGTTAAAAGTGAAATGTTAATATTTTATCATTTACTCTTTAAAAAGTCTTTAATTTTATTTTGATATTTACCATCATTAATCTTTCGTGTATATCTATAGTAATAAATCCCTAGTCTTTATCCCATTATTTATAAAAAAAATTCTCTAAATGGTGTAAATGACATTACCACCAACAAAATCGCTATGAATATGTTTAAGATTTGTGTCGTCCTGTCGAAGTATACAAAGAAAATTAGCAGTATCCCTCATTGATATTTTCGGCACTTTTAGATTTAGATTTAGATTTAGTTTATTGCATCCTTAGATCTTTTTTGTGTACATTTTTGCACAAAGATATCGGACAAGTCATATTTACAATAAGTTTAAGCTAAATAAAAACAATCAATTGTTTTGTGTCTGCCATGAGTAAATTGTCTCTTATCATATCGTGATTATCTAGCATAACATCATAAAAAACAACACAATCATTACAACAATGATGAATGTCAATCATTTCTTCATTTGATGAAAATATTATACTACCGGTTCATTAATTAATTTAATTGCTGCATCAGTATCTTCTCTTAAAGCAATATATTTTGGTTGATTAAAACTTCTTGAATATACGTATAGAGTACCAAAATTCAACCATCCTGAGGCATATATAAATTTGTCTATCATAATCGTGGTTTTGCCGCAGCTACGTGTGCCACAAATCAAGCAACAGATGTTATCACGTAATAATTCCCCATGATGTTTTTTTTTTTTTTAATAATATTATCAGGTATTCATATTTTTATGTCTCAATGTATCTCTTTATGTTTGGTATAAATTTAATTAATAACATTAATTGTTCTACATAAATGAATAAAATTATTTAAGTTAGCAGGTAAGAAATCAATCTTACTTCATTATCAATCAACTCAGGTAAGGTAACAAACAGAGTAAAAATAAAATGCATTTATGGTTTGTTGCTTGAAAAATCTGACTGTTGGCAAAATTTTAGGTTTTACACAAAATAAAGTCAGAAAAAAAATAAACTTCACCGGGTTTATAAGCTCCTTAAACTAACAAATTTGAAACAATTAATATTAATTGTAATTTAGCAAATGGCATGGTTCAAAATATGGCAAATACAATCATAGAGAAACTAGTATTACTGTTTCAGTTAAGCCTAGCATTTCTTTTGGCGAAACAACGAATCAAATTATCCATTATTTATTCAAATGCAATGAGATAAACTGAAAAATATTGATATATTATTGTTTTCTTTCATGCCAGCTAATATTTTGTTAAATGGAGAAATAGTTTTTATAGTTTTTCCTAAGGGCCGGTTTCACCAACAACCCCTAAACTTTAGGGGTCCCTTAAAATAAAATTAAGTGTTCCTTAACACAAATGACTGTTTCACCAACATTAAGGGACACTTAAAATCCTTTAAGTAGCCCTTAGTTTAAGTGGCGAAATTCGGGCCCCTAACTCGCTAAGGGTCACTTAGTGATTGTAAACACAGCATAAATTAAAAAATGGACGCTGTTGAAGAGGTTAAAATAGTTTTTATGCGAATAATGTTGCTGACGACGTAGCACAATTCCTGCGACCACGAATTTAGTTAGGCCTATTCAAAACTTTTCCAGTGTTTTTATTTTGAAGAATGTGTCGGCGACTTTTTGTGAATTTTTTGAACGAGATTGCATGGTTATTTTGCACAGTAATTAAACAGTTTAGGCCTGTAATTGTAATTCGTAAATAAAAAACTAATTTTTGTGATAATTTATTTTAGTAGAGTCATTGAAAACAATCTGTTGATTGTCAATAGACTGCAGCCAAACATTTGCTACATAGGCTATTGTAAATTTAATGTTGTCGATAATCGTCATCCATATTCCAAACGAATGTTTTTGTGCTCTTTTAATAGTACACGAAGCATTTCCATGTAATTGGCATAACCTATTACGGCTTTAAGAACATTGATTGCATGGATTTTCAGAACAAAACTGAAAAAATTCAGTGTGACTCTTGTTGTAATACCTAGCGAACGACTCGTAGACAGTTTTGTTCGTTTTGTAGCTATAGGCCGAGGCCTACCACAACATATACCGGACCTAATTCAGGCCAATTTGTTACTCAACCGGCTCCCAGATAACTGAAATAACAGTAGCCTACTGCATAGTGGACTTGAAGGTATGAAGGTTATACAGAAATTTTGTTTTTATCCTATTGTCAACACACATAGCCACGCCTAAACAAAAGCTGCCTTGGGTGATCCTGTATTGAAATGATTCACAAAGGTGTAAATGAATTTACTGGGGTTTTACATGTATGTAGGCCTCTATGTATATA